>JAQIXG010002783.1:0-16657 GCA_034700105.1 Oconnorella tubifera
AATGTTATCCAATAGATTTCAGTGACAAAGTTCTAAACTAATATTTTAATACGACATTAGGCCCATAAAGTAAGCTTGAATAAAATATTTTTGTATTTTAATTTGAAGATTAATTTTGCTGCATGACGATACGATACAATTATACAACATATGAGAATTTATTTTCTAAATTTCATCTTTTTTAAATGTATAATGGACTAAATGTGCCTCAGATAATATGTTATACGATCATGGGCCCTGGTCGCAGGAAGTGGTCCTGATGACCAATGGCCTATAGGCCGTAGGTCAAAGAGGGCGGATGGAGGGGGAGGGGAGGTCGTATAATCGTGATGAGGGGGGTGGAGGACTGAACGAAGATGGAGCGAATATCAACAAATTAAGTTCTCTTTTTCAAAATTAGAACCATTTCCTTTTCAAATTTATTTATGTTATTATTTATACTATTTTATAAAAGGCGCTTAGCGACCTCTTCACATCATCTAATTAGTCCGCAGCCACCGAAATAAAAAAACTTCTATGCAAAGCAGAAAGTTGATTGAACAAACAAAATATTTGTTCTATATATACATTATTTTACTCTTCTTTCAAGTAATTAACGGTTAGCCTCATTAGAGTGTAACATCGCCTCATAAGGGCGACCGACTAATAAACGCGACACTCAAAAAGGCTTCTGTAATGTTACAATTATCATACATGAATATTGTATGATAATTTTGAACATATTTCAGTTTTCAAAAGTAATATGTAGACAATTAAAGTTCAGTGTTCGGTAAAAGTTTAAGGAAGCAACAGAAATGAGTGGCTTAGGGAAAATTGGTTTATAACATACCTCCTAAATTCAATGTCAAAAACTGATTGTTTTGTAGTTTAAAGGCGTTAGTTTAGTATCCCCTCCCCACCTTATGACATTCCAGTGAAAACAATTGTTTAGACATGCATATCTAAAAATAAGAATGACCTGAAAAGTCCTTTTTTTTGAGAGGAACCTCCACGCCTCTGAAAATCTGGCAACGCTAAGGATACAAATACAATTTAATGATAATAAAAAGTGCAAATTAAAAATGTGCAAAATTCATGTAGGCCGGTTTAGTTACAGTAATTGTTACATTCCAATCCTGCTGCCACTCGTGACATTATAATTACTCTAATTTAATTACTGTCAGTGGATGACAGTGACACTTTTAATCGATATAAGCGCTTTTTGAGTGTCGCCCTTATTGGTCGGTCACCTTTACGAGGCGCGGCCTTACGTGCGTGCCCTTTTGATGGTCGCCCTTTTGTGCGCGCCTTTATTGATGGATACCGTAATTTACTATTGTAAACATTTTGCTGTGTAAAATAGAAGATGACAATTAAGTTAACGTTTTTATTATCCTCTAAAAACGTGATTGATTTAGCCTAAGCTTTAGTTTATGCTGTAATTGTGTATTGATATTATACTGTATATGCCAAAATCTGCTATTGAAATAAAACTCAACTGGATGGATTTATCAGTATAAAAGAAAAGCCATTAGGCCTATAGTATACTGCTAAAGTAGCTGTGACTAACGATCAAACTCATGTACAAGCGTAGACTTGTACGGTATAGGCGTAGACTTTAGAGTCAATTATAGGCTTATTTTGTTAGAGTACAATATAGTAATATTGTAATGTACCAAAATAATATTGTATATTGTAATATTGTATTGTATTAAAGATTAACAATCAGTTTAACATGTTTGCTAGATGAATTATAGTCTGACGTTTCTCATTGTGAGTCTTTTGGCCATCACATCACAGATAGAGTCATGCTCTATGCCTGAAGGATGGCGTCCACCTACTATCATAGAAAGCATCAGCTGGTCATCTCGCATTATCTTGGGGCGAGTGTTGGCCACATATGACGATCAAAGTTGGTCCACTGCTTACTCGGCTAGGATAGAAGTTTACTGTGTTCTCAAAGGCGCAACGGTTCCCAAGATAGTCACAGTAAAGCGGGCTGGTGAGCATTCATTTCTATTTTCATAAATAAACTGATAACCCCACCATTAGTCGAGGCAGGTGAAATACAGAGTAAATTATAGAGAAAATAAATTAAATTACTTTTCTGAATTAAGAAAAAGTGCAGATGAATGAAGTAATCTTATAAGTTATTATCTCTATGAAAGAGTGCTGTTGTTGGAAAGGTAAAGAAATCTGAGGCGATCAGGCCCGGCTCTAGACACTTGGCGGCCCATACGCAAAGCTACACTTTGGCTGCCAATCGGCCTATATTGAAAATACAATTAAAATACAAGTATAAAACATAAAAAAAATATTTTACTGTTTTTGGTTTTGAAGTGCGTTTAAGGAGAATTTTCTGTGTGTTGCAATTTGCAAAGAAAAGTCACAAAAATAAATTCATCCGCAAGTAGTCCTCACCACTAGTCTGGTTCTCACGCATAATATGAATCTCTTACAAAAATTAGGTTATCTTTACTTAATTAGTAGAGGTTCCAAGTTGGCAGCCAAATCAATAAATTTAGACCATAACTAGACGGTAATTTGAGTATGGGTCATCATTCCTCCCCCCCCTCCCACCAAATGGATGATTGTTCACTATTGCTGGCCCATGATCTAAACTAAAAACAATGATACTTTCGGGACAATGCACGATTAGCTACAAAAGTTAGCTACAACTTAATTATACATAATTTATTACATCAACAATATAATACCGCCATCTAGCTAATATGAACTAAAAAATTAGCTGACGTTCTTTCGTTGAATTTCAACAAAAAAATCTTTAATTATGTCATGTTTTTATTATCTTTTGTCGATTTTTAATTTGTTTATTGTGCCCAATTGGCGGCCCATAAAATTGGCGGCCCGAAGCCTAGTGCTCCAAATAGACGAACCGGGCCTGGAGCCTGGAGGCGATCTATTCATTATACACATCGTCAAAACCTTGAGTGAAAAAAGCATTACCAGACTTGAATGAGCATTGACCCATATCTCAGAGACAAATTAAATAGGATTAAAATTTGTGAGTTAATGCCGTAATAGAATATCACATAGTTAAAATATGACATATATAATTTTATTTATTTAATACCAAATATCAGATGAAAGATAACTACGAATTATTCATAAACTTTGTTCGTCACACTTGCGTTATAATTGATATAGAATGACTTAATTATCGAAACATTTCAACTGTTTTAGATGTTCATTGACTGTTGAATATCATAAAAATCGTTCCGTCCAAATCTATATAAAACAGGAGATTGATGGAATTTAAATATATGTTAATATTTTTTTTCACCTACCACATGAAAAATGAGAAATAATTATAATGGAAGAAAGACATAGCCGTACAAAACGGTTTACGAATGTTTTATAATGAGTAGGTTACATGCCTGGAATGTGTACAGCCACAGTGCTGGAAGTAGGAAAGATTTACATTATACCAGTGAGTGATGAGTTGAATGCTGAAGGTGTGTCCATCACTGGGAGTCTTAACATCAGAGAGGCGTTGAAGGCTTGCAACCTCAATGATCAGTCAACGTACCCTATAGGTATAGATTATAATATAGAACTTAAGTTTCTCATCAAAATCGTCAGCAGACATTATTTCAAGCAATAACCGAAAATGTGAAGTAATAACTTTTTAATTGTATCGAAATGGCGATAGCAATGCATGTGATTAAAAATAAAATATATAGTCATATATTTGAAAAGACTAGTTTGTGATAATATAGTGACACATAAAAAATCTATTACAAGATCTTTCATTGCTTTGTGAAATAATCACATTATGGTTAAAAATAATATAAGTTATATATTTTTTTCAAATATGGTATTACATTGATACAACAATCGAATAATAAAACATATATGTATTTTTAATAGTGCAACACAATAAATGATAAAATGATTTATGGCCAGTTTCTCCAACCTGTCCTAGGACACTGATTATTTACGACACATCTCTTGACTAAGGAAGTTTGATCTCAAGCGCAGTATTGAGAGATAATCATCTATGGCGCAGCCGACCATAAATTATACAAATGATTTTTTCAGGCATTGACGAAACGACTGCAAGCTTTGTCTGCCCAGCAGGATTGCCACAAGGTCAATGTAAAGACAATTAATTATATGTGATTGCGGTATGCATAATATTCTGACAATATGTTTGTTTAATAAAAGATTGCTTAAATAGACTTTCAATTAATAAGCAATTAAAATAAAACTAACTTCAGCTATATCTAACAAATAACAATGGGGATAAACTCTACATTATAATCATTGAGATTTTTACATTTCATTGTAGATAATCATTTGTTGATTTATTACATGATTTGATGAAAAAAGTTTATATAAAATTAAAAGTAAAAACAAATAAAAAGTAAAAGTGGGAGTACGGTGAGCAGAAACTAATCTCATATTGTGTGCAGTCAACAAGTAACTGATATATGAAATTATGAATATTAATATTCATTCTTACGTTCCTTTTGACTTCATAACAAATAAATTGAACAATGTTGACAGCTGTCGATTTTGTTCATAAACAACTCCTCTCATGAAATTATGAAAATGTGTTGGTAGTGGAAAGGTAAAGATTGTAATTAAGAACAAATACGTTTTCCTAGCCACAAAAAAATGTTAGCGAACATTTGTATTTTGCAATCCATTTGAGATTAACCAAAACAGCAGCACTCTATACAAAATAAAGTAAGTGAATAAAACGACACATATAGAAAGCTCTAGTCTTTATCATGCAGAGTATCAAAAAAACTATCTATGTTTCTCTTAAATATCATATATAAGCCATATAAACGTCATATAAGTAATTTTAAAGTTGATTCATTATATATGTTATATGATAAATTAAATGGTATAAGTATAATTGACATAATTAAATGTACATTTTGTCTCTTTATATTAATACAAGCATTGTTTATCTCACTTTTTATAACATCTAATTAAATCCATACTTACAAATTAATACTGTAGTTTAAAATTCAAGAAATAAAGATAATACTTATAATTTATGCCACTTTAAATAAAATACAAAATAAATACTGAATATAAGTTAAAATAATATTTGAACAAAAAAAAACAACTTTGTATAACTCGTCAGTTTCTAACTTAGACGCATAGAAAATGAAAGATTCTCAGATATTTTCATTTTATATCTAAAAATTACATGACTTATGGAAATCTACTCCATAAATAAAAGTTACATAAATTGAGAATAACTCTTTAAATACAATTTGCAACATGACATTATTAAAGTATATATATATATATAGTTATGAAATATTTCATATATTTACATTTAGCCAATAATACCGATAATTAAGAAATTAAATGAAATATCAAATACCCTTTAAAATAGCTAATTAAATTGTGGCATAGTAATTAAATTAAATCATCTTAAAATTGAGTCAGTGAGTTTAATAAATATACAATAAAGTTTTAATTATATGCAATACACCGCTAAAGCTTATAATGTATGCATCACTCGTGCAATGCATAGAAAGATTCAATATTTTGCCAACCAAGACATCAACATTTTGCCTGTAATTACAAGTAAAACCATAAAATATCTTTATTTGAAAACGTATAACATGTCTTGATTAGTTAGTCAACACAGTAGTATTTGTGAAGACCTTGTATATAAAATAATTTAATAATTTAACAACATTATGTATTATAATCTGATCAAAACTTACATACCTATTATTCAGTAAGACTTTAAAAATGATCGCAATATTATTATTGATCTATGATTAATCATGATTAATTATTTTAATCCTAACTATGTAAATAAAACATTATCGATTGTTTTTACAACGATTAAGTAATATTATCATTATTATTGGTATCGATTGTTTGCCATTTTATTTACTTATATAATAATGTAACTTTTTGCTATTACTAAAGCTTCACAGTGATTCATGAAATCATGTTTGCAATCTTAAAAAGTACAAAATCACACTGATGATCTTTCTAAGAGAGAAAAGTTAAGTTTAATGCGATGCATTGACTGTCTGCTGCTCATCTGTTGTTTCATGTTCACTGCTCGTCTCTATGTCTCCACTTACAATATGCTGCTCTTCAATACTTGAATCTAAAATGACATTATTTCAAATGAATTTTAAAAAGATCAACCATTTATATACATAGATACATAAAGAGGAAACTTTTAAAGTTTCTTCTCTTTTCGATTTTTTGACCATAATACGGTAAAAAAATGAATTTTTGAGATAGAAATAGTTAAATAATGAATTCAAATTCATTATTTAACTTTACACATATAGAGATTACATTTACTGCAAAGAAATATAATCTTTATATGCGCAATAATGCAAATAATATAACACTGCATCATCACACAACATCACATAACATAACATGACAGTAAAAACATAACTAGACAAGTATATATCAAAGATGAAAAGTAAGGAATCTTTAGGTTACAAACGTTTACATAAAAATTGATAAAACTGGTTTAAATAATTATAACAAAAAATAACAATTGTAAGAAGATGAGTTACTTTAATGTAAGTAATGCCTTACCAAGAGCATCACCACCACTGATCAATGATAACACACACACACACACACACACAAACACACGCACATATACGCAAGCTGCATGTTAAATTAGTTAAAACTTTCTTACACGTTCATTATAATGACAGCAATAGAATATATGAAGAAAAACCTTTTTTTTCTTTCTCAAACTCATCACTGCGTATATTCTTCCAGTCCATCAGTAGATCTAAGTACAAGAGGTCAGTAGAAGCGGAAGAGATGTGTTTGTTATAAGCTGATAGACTTCTGTGAGCCTGACCCACTCCGAACAAAACCCTACAACTGTTCACTAACGAGCCTTGAGTCCGTATTCTGGACAGATTGTAAGACTTAGCGAAGTAGTCCACAGCGTCATCATAGCGCCCCTGGAAGATGACAAGGTAAGCGGCAAAGCATTCAATATTTGTCCATTAATATCCGCGCTCGTTATGTCATTAATAATATCATCTATATTGATCATATCATCATAAACAAAAAAACATTAGTTATAGACTATATACATGTATGATAAGCTAATTCTTAAATGATGTAATGCAAATTATTAAGACAATACTGTATATAGAAAGTCAGTTGATTCCTATAGTAACAACTGATAGGTAACAATAAATATAATACAAAGTGAATACATATATTTGGTACATTTAATAAAATTGATTAGATAAAATATAAGACTGGACGACATCCAAGGAATTGTTTATTTGTTGCATAACATGACATCAGCATTAAGAAGACTGATCTTGCTTCACTTTATCTCATTATACTTGTTATTTGAACCAATGTACTGTGGAGTTAAATCTAATTCTGACTTCTTTTCAGCTAGATTATATCATCAACAATGATGCATCATGAAACATCGTATTACACTGCCTCATCTCACAATTATTTGCTGTATATACAAGGTCTCTAATACCTGACAATACTTATTTATACGAAAAAACAATCTCAACTTACCAGTACATTGAAGCGTATGCCAAGATTTGCATAAGCTTTGCATAATGACGTATCATCAAAACTTGCTTGAGACTCTTTAGCAAATGTTTGCAGGTATTTAATGCTTTCATCTATACGTCCTTCACTGTATGTTATAATATTAGACCACATATAGATTGTGTTTATATAAATTATATAAACACTATATAATTTATATAGTGTTTATATTTTTTTATATTTATATAGTGTTATATACAATTTAGACAAAGTTATAATAATTTATATAAATATCCACATCTTGCTACAGTATCTTATCTGTTATAATCATTACGTAATGAATAGTTACTAAAACATTATATAAATTAAGCTACAAGTACTTTTCAATACATATATATATATACAAAATGTAGTATAAAAATGTTACATCATTAGTGATTTTGATATATATATAAATATTTCTACAGTAGTTCGAGTGTATATAGATACTTTAATTAAAACAATTAAAAATATAATTGCTAGAACTAAACAGGTTTTAGAAACATCCTACCTAGCGACTGTGCATTAACTAAGACAAGAATTAATTTTTTCTTTATATATTTGTCAGTTGTAGAAGAGGAATTTGACACCTAACTACCAAATTTCACTCTCTGATATCTCAATTCACTCTGATATCTCAATTCATTCAAAAGTTATGAACTTTTTACGAAAAAAACTTAAAATTTTCATTTAAAACACGGTTCACACTAGGCGCTCTGTCAGGCGCTCTGCCGTAAGTGTGAATAGCATCATGCTTCGTGGTTCATGGTTCGAAATGTCGCGGGTCAAAGCCCCTTGATCGAGAAGAAACGAACATATTCGTTTCTCTTCTCGAGTTGCGGGGCTCGATCTGTGACTTTTCAACCAACGAAGAAAACGAACACTGCTATAAGCGTGAAGCTATTCGCACACACGACAGAATCCCCGACAAAGCCCCTGACAAAGAGCCGAGTGTGATCAAGAACCGTGTTTAAGCAAGCTCTATAATAATAGAGCAATTTCTCAATACGATGAATTTTTGTGAAATAATTACCTGATATTTTTTTAAACAAGTCAAGTTATGAAAATTGTATTTGTAGATAAAGTAGATAATAATAAATATCCTCTGTTCTGATCTGATCCTACACACACTTTCTTGTTGACGATACGGATGGTTCATGAATTTTTTAGGCAAATCGTTGCAAATCTTGGGCGCATCAGTTTTAATTCTATAGTGACGTTTCGCTATGACATTTTCACAAAATATTTTTGGGGGATTGCCCCATGGTCCTGGCGGATCCAAGGGTTATTATTGGACAAATATTTGAGAACCATTATTACTTTAATGAAACAATTACTAACATTTTATAATCTTTAAATTATTGATTTGATTAAATTGAAATATTAAGTTTCTTATGTAGAAACTTCATAATTTTTGACAGCGTCGAGATATTAAAGTGAACTTTAGTAGTAACGTGTCAAATTTCATCCTCTACAAACTGACAAAGTTTGAGAAAAAATATTAAGTTTGCCCCATAAAAATTAATATTTTTAGGAAGTTTTTTTCTTGGCGCACCCTTTAATCTTATACGCAATGTTTATTTGATTCCGTGCAAATTTGCCAAAGTTATAAAAGTAATTTTATGTAATCATCAGTACTGTGTCTCACCCATCAAGTGTTCTAGCAATTGCCTCACAGGCTTTACCAATACCTTCATTGTCCATTGACATGCGACAATGCTCCAGATACATCTCAAGATACTACAAACAAACTTCTTAATTATGACTTGTAACATCATGCATTTTTACAAGACTAATATTTCTTTACTGATATTTCATTTCAACACAACTTAGAACTAACTTTACAAAGCATAAGTATTAAGTATTTACTTTTCCTAGACGCATGTCTAACATTAGTCAATATCTTTATACACATTAAATATTGACAATCAAGATACACGTCACATTTATTGACAATCTGCAATGTTCAGTCAGATGTTATTTGTTGCTGAATTTACTTATCCAAGTGGAAAAACACTTTGTAAAACTCTTTTCTGCATCGAAATCAATATATTGAAACTGATTTATAGTTGCTAACTGAAACTAAATTACAACAATAATATTAAACATGTTACGTGTCTTACATTAACATGTTTAGAGATTCAGATAATTCAATCGTTTAATTGACTTGAATATGAATAAGAATATAGTGAAGTTAGAGAAAGTTCAGACATGCCAGCAGGATGATAGAAGGTTTAAAGGGTGAATAAACTAGAGGTAGGGTTGACCACATTTTTCACACAAAAAGGTTTTTTAACGGCAGATATATTGGAGGGAACCTCCTCCCTGAGTGCATACAGGTGATATCAATAGTTCTAAGGAAAGTCTATCTGACTAAATGACTTGAAGCAGTTATTTAGTCAAATAGACATCTAATAAATTATTTGATATATATAACTTTTTCTTTTGTTTGTCCTCACTGCTTAGCATGTGTGGTCAATACTGTAATATCGTCCCATGACGGTTAAATGGACATCAAGCTTTATATTTCTTAATCTTTATTATATTAATGAAAGAAATGACGTAAACAAATGAATCTAACCAATATAGCAGAGTCAGTGTTGCCACTGATTTGATACGCTACACCAAGACGATAGCACACTTCAGCACTTAGCTTTCTCTCTCCACCTGACAAAACGTGACATGCGTCTATAATCATCAGACCTATACTGCACTCTCATTGCATATTCATTGCCAAATACAGTGTGAATGAAAGTCATGACAATGTAATGACACATTCAGTGCATTGAAATTGTTGCTGTTTATTTTAATGATTTATTTTAATGTAACTTTTATGCTGTCTATAATGACACCAGTTGATACTCCAGCTTTTGATACTCAAGGACTACCTATAAATTGTGTGTCTCGATCGCGAAACACCACTGAAAATTTTGCCTCTGGTTCACTATAACAGTGGCACCGCCAGACTATAAATATTAGCAGGTCATCCTAGGTCGGATGACTTATAAGGCAGGTCAGATCCAAATCCTCTAGAGATAATTAAATTGAGCTTTTTACTTTTGTTACTTTGTAAAACTTGGTAAAATTTATATATTATTTAATAGATATTTTAGAAATTTTGTAAACCTTTGCCTTAAAACATAGTTATTATGCACTCGTCAAAAATAATGAATTGCACACATGCAAAAATACTGGTTAAAATTAGTCTTAACCAGTATTAACCAGTATCTTATTAGTCTTATTAGTCCTTAGTATATGAAGAACAAAATAAAAGTTTAAAATAAATGAAAAAAATCAAATTAAAAACAAAAATGCTAAAAGTTCGTTATATTAATTACTCTTATCAAAGATAAAAGATACTTGGGATTTTTGGCAGGTCAAATGACCTGCCTTGAAAATAGTTAAAAAATTATCTAAATTCTTCCGTTTGCATGTTTTAAAATAAAAACCATGTAAATTGAAGGCTTTGGTAGAGGACCACCAGGTAGATATAGCGGACCACAGGTTGAGAATAACTGTATTAGGACAGGAAGAACGTTGCAGGTAGTAGGCTGCTTGCTATAAACTATAGGCTACAGGCCACATTAATATGACAGGTTGCATTAATATGACTGGTTGTATTAATATGACAGATTGCATTATTATGACAGGTTGCATTAATATGACAGGTTACATTAATATTCTTGTTACATAATTTACAACCTTATTTATAATTATTTATCCAGCATCATAATAAAGAAATTTAAATCTCTACAAAACCAAAAGTAAAGTTATGAATTATTGTAATAGCACAACAACAACCTTCTCTAGATAGATCATAGGCATGCAACAGTAGACTGAGTTGTACTTGACTTTCAGTAGGTGTGACGCAATTTTGAGATATAGTCATATAAGTTTGTGATAGACAACTACATGCTAATGTATGCATCCCAGTTTGTCCATCAGACATTGTCCAATCTGTTTGCTCTTTAGTCAAAGAATAGAAAGCATTAAAGTGCTCCGCTGCTTCATTAAACTTACCTGTCAAATAAAAGCAATGTTTTTATTATTGACAGGTAACTATGACAACACAGGTTTGCTGGTAAGATTACATTTACGTTTAACGTCTGGATTACCGTATTATGTGAATGATGTCAAAGACGTCAATTTAAGCGTCTTACTAAAGGGTGCAGATAGTTAGAGAAAATACTGAGCTATTCGAGATTTAAACCTGGAGTTATCAATTACGAAATCAGCACTCTAACCACTTCTCTAACGGGCCTTGACTTTTATCTAAGTAGGCATAATAGATCTTTATCAATTCAAGTCATTACAATATAATGTCTATATCTAAAATGATCAGTGAGTGATGATAAGTGATGGTAAGTGATGATTAATGATGATTAATGATGGTCAATGATGGTCAATGATGGTCGATTTTCAGTTGTTAGTGGTCCATAATAAAAATTCAATGTGGGTCGGTGGTCAGTGGTCAATGGGGGTCAATGCTGGTCATTATAATCAGTGATAATCTATAAGCATGATTTATAGTCTCATTTCTCTCGTATAAAACTTATTATCATCTAACATCAAAGCAGTTACAATTATTTGCCATAAAACTAAATTGATACTCTCAGTTGTAGTCTACCGATAATTATAATTTTCAGTGAGAATATAAACAGAGATGAAATATAATAAATAATATAACCAACCAGCGAGTTGTAGACATTTGCCCATGTTACAATGACTCTCAGCTACAGTCCTCTGATCATCAAGCTTACTGGCAAGACAAAGATGAAGACATCTGTCATAGAAGTAGTCAGTCAACCACTGGTCACCTGACTCTGTAAAGTACTCAGCCAGACAGCGCAGACTGTCATAGGCAGCAATGACATTATCTGTCAACAAACATTGTCAGTGTAGTCACTAGCTCTTAGACCTATAAGATAACATTGAGCTCAATTTAAGCTTATTTCACTTAGTATTGTATCCGGTCACTGGTCAGTGGGGCAATGGTCAGAAGTAAAGGGTCAAGGGTCACTGGTCAGAAGTCACTGCTCAGAGGTCAGAAGTCACTGGTCACAGGTCACTGGTCAGAGGTAACTGGTCAAAGGTCACTGATCAGAGGCCATTGGCAGAGATCACTGGTCACAGGTCACTGGTCAGATGTCTCTGGTCAGAGGTCACTGGTCAGAGGTCATTTGTTAAAGGCTAGGGGGTCAGGGGTCACTCTACTAAATACATGATTGATAACATATAATGATCATTGATTTAATGAACACACAGCCATTTAGTTGTGTGCAGCAAGAAGTAACATTCTGTCTGCTCTGTCCAATGTAATACAGCATCAGTGTGATAGCGTAATGGTCACAAAAAATGTTTAAGTGAATTTTGACCTAAAAACAAATCTAGCCCTCATAGCCTACATAGATAAGCCTTTAAGTCATTCTTTTCTAGCCCTCATAGCCTGAATAGATAAGCCTTTAAGTCATCTTATCTAGCCCTCATGGCCTGCATAGATAAGCCTTTCTTATCTAGACCTCATAGCCATTAAAATCAAATAATTAAACTCAAACATTATCTATCAGTTACTGTACATATGAGGAACGCAAACAAAAGTAAAAGTCAAGAGACTTACTAGCAAGCAATGCTTTCTCTGCATCTACAAGACGTAACTTTAACTCATCCAACTTATGATGTTCATCTGTCAGAAGTTTCTTGTTCCAGAGAATCGATCCACGTCCAGCTTCTAGTCTATCTATCACTTGACGTTTTATCAAGGCAAATAATTCAGCAAATGATTTGTGATAGCCTTCTTCTAATATTTCAATGAAAAGATTTTGTTCATACGAGTTCTTGTATCTGTAGTATAAGAATATATTTAGATGATAAGAGTAAATCAGTTAATTAAATAATGTGCAATAAAATAGTTTTAATTTCAATCAGCTGACACTATGTTAGGGAATACAAACTTTTTTTTTAAAGTTTGAACTGCTTTGAGTAATTATTCCAGCTAGTTACCGGTGAAGAGTTTATATTGACATTGTCTTTAGCATGCTATAAACCCTCTTCTTATACACTACTGCCAGTCTACTGACTATATTTATTATTTTACAATAAATTATAACAATATTGAATCTAAAGTAAATGTTTCTATATATTAATTATTGGTATACGAGATATAACATGATAATATAATGGATAATAGAATGTTACTAGAAGAAATTTTTTATTTTCATTTACAAACAACACAAGCAATACTAAAAAAGTGTAATTAAAAAGGCTATAAAGATTCTATAAGTAATATATTCAATCATATAATGTATATTCTTATATACATTATATATATTAGATATAATGTATATATAATGTATATTCTCAATCATATAATGTATATTCTTGGTACTAGAATTATAAATGATATAAAATTGTATAATACGAGTACTTAGCGTCAAATCAAAATGGAATTAATAACGTACTCAGCAGTTTGAAACTGATTCAAAGAAGGAAGCTGAGCCTGTACAACAAGTCTTCTAGCATGAAGCTTCTTCTCCATCTTACCCATCTGTTCACTTGTCATCACATTCTTAACTGGTAACAGTTTATTTTGTCGCTCAATTCTTTTATTTGAGTTGACTTGTGAGGGAGACACTAAGCATTTCAAGCCTTTAGTAACTGGAGGCAATACATCTGCCATGACTGCAGTTTAATTAGACCAATCTAAAATATGCAGAATCTATGTTATCTAACTTTATATTCATATTTTATTATATTTAGCAGTATCTTTGTTAACAATATAAAAGAAAACATCATTGAATTTATTGATGCATATTGACAAATGATAATCATTATAATCAATGATCATTGTCATTGATAATCATTAGCAATGATATATCAGTATTGCTTTTAGTATCTGTAGCAAAGTATATCAGCATATTTGTTCTAATCACTTTACTGATAAAATAATATATCTTAAAATAAGATCTTAGATTCAAAAATCTCATAACTTGTACAAAACATATAAGATCTGTTCTTATTTTTTTTGTACCAAACTGTGTAATCTCTATTTTACAGGCCTAAATTCATAATACTTTTTCATCAAGGAAAGACTTTAAGACTATAACATTGCAGGATTAGTCCAGACAAGGCTAGATGAGACCAGTGGACCCCATGTGACCGTAAGACAACCATTTAATGTCAATCAGTCAAACAATATATATATATATATATACATAAGTTAATATAAATGAGTCAATGAATCAATCGTTCAAATATCAGTGAGTCAATCGTAAAGACTAAACCCTAAGTCAATTGATCTGTGAATTAATCGTATGTCTTTTAAGTCTTTTTATTTATCGTTTATATAGAAGCGTACAGCGCAATCAGTTGTATAGTACTTTATTTTATCGCTATAGCTATTATTAATTAACTCATCACAAACTAATATTATATAAATATATATAATATTATATATTAAACAGCGTAGGTCTCATAATATATAATAATTATCATATATGATAGAAACTTTACTAAATATAATACAATGTTTCAGTCAAACTTAACTCTGAAATATTTGATGTTTATTCAATGTCAATTGTTGAATGTTTACTTAATGTAATTTTTTTAATCAAGACAGTTAAATGGAAATCGCTTTTCTATAAGATCTCCTTCCAGACGATATTATAATCTTATTAGCGACTACTCTCGATACAACTATTCTCACGAGATCATATATGATCACGTACACGGCCTCCGTGCCTTGCTGTCAGTGGGATAATAAGGACAAGAACAATTAAATCTTATGCGTGAAGTCAATAAACAAAAGGCTTCCCATGGGCAACTCATGAGCCGCACGGGACATTAAAGAGGGCCTGCCAGGGTTAGTGGGGCTCTAAACTAAACTACAGATTAGTACACATTACTGAAGCCAATAAAAATAACAACAATAATAATGACAGTAATCACACGATGGATAAACACAAAGAACAGCAGAATAACAAACGAATACAGTACAATGTATATGTATAACTAATGAATGCTAAGAAGTCGTTGTATGTATTGAGAGACAAACGTTTCTTTACTAGACATTAATAACTAGATGAAATACACTCATAGGCCTATGAAACCATAGCAACCACAGTGTTACCACTCATTGCTTGAATATGTGGTGTTGAACTTACGCCATTTGTTTTTGTATATAAACAAAATAAGTTACAAGTTAAATTTAGCCTGAAGTGGCGTAACAACCACATAACGAGGGTGGACAAAGCCCAAGGGCCCCAAGGTTCCAAGGGCTTACGAGCTTTTTAACTTATGTAATTCATATATTTTTTTCCTTGGGCGTAGAGCAGCCACTGAGCCACAATACACAAAGGACAATTATCAGAAAGAATGCAGTGACGTAACTACCGTGGTAGCAGCTACAGCAATACTGCGGGACCCGGGCGTGTTGAGGGGCCCGCGTCGGACCACCAAAAATAAAAAAAATGCAGAGCAATTATCAGTCAGGCTAGTAGGCTAGTCATGAGACTTGTCAATGAGACTAGTAATTGAAACCTTATGTAATATCTAACTGTGGTCAAAGTCTGGCCAACAACGAGTAATGACTAAAAAAAAAATAAGGTCAACACTATCGAAAATGGTTTTATGGTGGTAGGCCTATTCTAATCCCGAAACTTATTAATCTTTTAAAAAAATATTTATGGGCCCTTGTACAAAAACTTGCTTTGTGGCCTGTGGTGAGATAGTTACGCTACTGAAAGAATGTTAGTAATGCTTCAATGTGTCCTGTAGACACTTGGGTTGAAACGTATGCATGCAAGGAAGTAGTTTAATATCAGAATTTATCTGAATAGTCATTAAATTCATATTTATATGCATTGAGTGCAGATTTATATCAAACTGATTTTGTATATTGAACTCTTCTATTTATTTACTTATTTTCTTCTTTATTTGTTGCGTTTTTCTGCTTCTATTTATTTTCATTTATCTATATTAAAATTATCGAGTATTTCTTCTTTAGCGATTGTTTTAGCCATATTTTATCTTATCTAACAGCAATCTGATAGGAGAATTTTTGTTTAATAATTTTAAACCTTTCCAAAATGTTAAATAACGTAAATGTATTAAATAACTCAGAGGCAATTGATAT
>JAQIXG010002784.1:0-16653 GCA_034700105.1 Oconnorella tubifera
GAGTGTTTATATATTAAATACAATTCTTAATATTTTGCTTTGCTTTCCTGTATTCTTTTTGTTCTGGTTTTTAGTAGTTATATAAATTTTAATTTACCTAACAAGTGGTACAACAGCAGAAAATGGAAATAAGTAAATTATTCTTCTGTAGCAAAATGTTGTCAAGAATTATATCATCTAGATACAAGCTTTGTATATGGAGTATAATATATATAGTACAATAATAGACATTTCAGTCATTAAAGCCGGGTATGCTCTAAATGCATTGTTAAACTTATTTCATTATATATTGCTACAAGCATAAAATATTTGGAATAATTATAAGGGAACTTGCCAAATATTAAAATTTATTTTATAAATGCCCTCAATCGAAGGTAGCATTTTGTGGATTTGGTAATTTGGTATTCATGAGTATATTTGAAATGGGACAAATTCATATAAAATGGTTTCACATTTTTATAGATAGATTTGGCAAATTTATATTCTATGAAGGACATTAGTTTTAGATGGATAATCTATCAGATTGTTATGGTTAAGATATTGAGACTTGTCACAGTGGAGTCTCGTGAAGATTTAGTCCTTGCTTTATGTCTTCATGTAGACTTTGATATTCTAGAATCAGGATATTTAGATAAGGTTCTCCGTTAAACCTATTTTAATAGAACATTTAAGGTTTTTTGTCTAATATTTCTACATTAGTTTTTAGAGTTGATCAGCATTATTAATGGAATAATGTTATCTTAAAAACGTAGATTTATTGACCGAGTATTCTATGGGCTGTTAAGATTATATTGTTAAGACTTTGCAGGCTTTTTTCGTATTATTATCATGCATCAACATTGTGTGATTATTTTGTGCTTACTGAGGTTGGTTGTAATTTGCTATAAGTGCACATACGAACTATTCAGGAGGACTAATTGAATCAATCAATCAATCCTCAATAGTCAAGTATCAATGCTAACTCTCCAGCCAGTTCTTGTCAATCAATCATTCTCTTGTTTCAATCAAGTTCACGTCAATCAATGTTCAATCAATAAATCAATTCTGACAGTTTTTAAAGATCACTCTAACTTCACTGACAATACAATGTTACTGGTCAGGTAAATGTTTATGATTAATGTATGCATGTTGGTCCCTTACTTTTCTTTATTGATTGTAATCTTTAACTGACAGGAAAATTGACTTTGAAGTAAATGTGATGCTGAATTGTTATATCAGGTGAGCACTGCACTTTATCTCTGTCTGTGATTGTGTTATCGCAATCATGACAATCTTACTTTCTATTCCACACTCGTTTGTTCATTTAATTATTATTGATTCTTTTATACTTTTACTTATCATTTACATGGTTTTGATTTCGAGATTTTTTTTTTTTGAAAATTCATAATAGTTTCAGTGCATAGTTCAACCAGTCATGAAATACTGGAAATAAATTATACACAATATATTTTTAATCAGAGATTTATATAAACCTACATTTCTAATAGATATTTGCTTATGTTTTTTTAAGTCGATTGTGCTTTTAGTAAAAGATGCATTCAATCAATGTTTGCAATGTTTGAACTTGGTTTTAAAGCGATTGATTATATGTTAAATGCGTAGGATTTGAAAGATTTGATGCGTAAAGCTGGTGAAGTCATTTATGCTGATGCTCACAGTCAACGGAAAAATGAAGGGTTAGTAGGACTACTTGTAACTACTTGTAGTTAGTAGGGCTACCTATAGTTAGTAGGGATACTTGTAGTTAGTAGGGCTACTTGTAGTTAGTAGGGCAACTTGTTGTTAGTAGGGCTACATGTTGTTTGTAGGGTTACTTGTAGATAGTAGGGCTACTTGTAGTTAGTAGTGCTACCTGTAGTTAGTAGGGATACTTGTAGTTAGTAGGGCAACTTGTTGTTAGTAGGGCTACTTGTAGTTAGTAGGTCTACTTGTAGTTAGCAGGGCAACTTGTTGTTAGTAGGGCAACTTGTAGCTAGTAGGGCGACTTATAGTTAGTAAGTAGTAGTTACTGTAAATTAATACTGTAGTACTAATTTACAGTTACTACTGTAAATTAAGCGTTACTGTAAATTAGTACTGTAGTACTAATTTACAGTTACTACTACTTACTAACTACTTACTAACAATAAGTACTTGTATTTAGTTAAGTAGGGCTATTTGTAGTAAATAGGGCTACTTGTAGTTAGTAGAGCTGTTTTTGTTGATTTGATGTAATAATGTGATGTAATATAATATTATATTATATGAGAATATGTTGTGATGCAGAGTTGTAGAGTTGG
This sequence comes from Oconnorella tubifera, assembly GCA_034700105.1. Taxonomy (NCBI): domain Eukaryota; kingdom Metazoa; phylum Annelida; class Clitellata; order Enchytraeida; family Enchytraeidae; genus Oconnorella; species Oconnorella tubifera. Next base: position 2,280 of record JAQIXG010002784.1, read on the forward strand.
CAACCCGACGTGATGTTGATAAAGCCATTGAAAAGTTTAATGGATACGATCTTTATGGACGACAGCTTGAACTGATTGATGATTCTAAAAAAGAAAGTGTGCGCAGACGAAGGTGTGTTCAGACGATTCTGTTCCGTCTAGAAATAATTTTAGATTACAAACTATGTCTCTGACATTTCTGTTGATTTAAGCATCTTGCGAAAAAAAGGTGCAGCAAGTCAGCAAAATGTTTCGCTTGATCTCTAACCCTTGATTGATTGATTGATTAACAGTCCGGAGCTCTAATCATTTCATCAGAAAACTTTAACAAATCTCAAAGTTTGACAAAGTGTTAATGATTTAGATATTTCTATCTTTTATAAAACATATTTCCTGTTCTTTCAGTCGTTCACGATCAAACGCAAGTCGTAGTCGTAGTCCAAGTAAGCGTCGTTCATTCAAACGTAGAGAAAGTCATTCACGCAGTAGATCACGTGATCAGCCACGGCGCAAAGATGATCAAAGTCCATCACGCGTTGCTAATAACAAGAAGACCAACAAGAGCGTGTCGCGCAGTGTCTCTCCTGTGCCTGGACGTAATGAGTCAGAGGAGAGGAGTCATAGCGCATCACCAGGTCAAGTCAGAGATGCGATGCAAAATAAACGTCGTTCTTTTGAAAAGTCGGCTGATGAAGATGATGATAATTGCGCAAGTGATGACGATGAATAGACAATTTGATAAATGTTGAATAGTGAAGTCAAGCCACATGAAAAATTAATATATAAATAATAATTATTATTATTCTTGTATTAATATAGCAAATAATACTTTTTCGTGATGTTCTATCATTATTGACATTTAAAACTTATGGAATATTGTTTGATTTATTTTAATTACTTCATAGTAATTTTTGTTATTTATGTAAAAGTTAATTGAGAAAAATGACTGATGCTTTAGATTTGTAGATTGTGTTTTCTATATACATTATGGACTTCAATCAGTAAATGTTTTTTGTTTATTTTGTCTCCAAATCTACTTTTACTCTTTGTGCAGGTTTTTGAATATTTATAATTGTCTTTTACAATAAATATTTGGAAAACTATAGTATATTTGTTTACATTTTCAACTAAATGGTAATGATTATAGTAATCACTGATCTCTTTTTGAGTCTCTTTCGATTCTAGGTGTGCAGTGGATCATTAATTTGTTTCTTGACATTTAAGTGGTTTACCTTAATCATATATATGCATAACAATAGCTATATATTATATAATCTATTACATGTGCTGTTAAAACTGTTTATGTAATTGTTATTTAATTTCTATAAAAATTTATTTTATATGTGTTTTCCTAATAAAAGTTGTTCAAAACCTTTCAAAATCCTTTTATTGTGATTATTATTTCAGAAACTTGAGTTATCACTAAAAGTATTGGTATCGTGATGATTAATGGACAGACTTTTGTCTACTGAAAAAAGTTTCGCTAGAACATTAGGGTTAGAGTTAGGTTTGGTTGGACCAAATGTCAGTAGACCAAATGCCCGTAAACTAAAAGTCTAGATTGTAGATTGTAGATGCCCGTAGACTAAAAGTCTGTAGACTGTAATTGTCATGGAACCATAATGATGATTGTTTCAAAACTAATTAATTCGGAGAAATATTCCATTCAAATTTGTCTAAAACATAAATTCTAAATCCTATTCTTAACCCTAAGCGATATTTATTTTTGACATAACCCAATAATTGGAAACATTACGTTGTGACTACTTTTTCTGGGGACATTTGATAAATAGATATATCGTCTCGGACAATTTGTTCAGGGACAAAATGTCAAGCATTTCTTTCTTTTATGAAATATAGACAGACCTTTTAACAAGTTATTTTATAATCTTTCTAATTTTCCCAAAATGACGAGAAGATGATAATAATGATAATAATGATGATAACGATGATAATAATGATAATTCTGGTTGAGTCACGTGATATGTGTTTATCAATAACAAAATAATTTTTTTTTTATCTAAAAACATTTAAATATTTAATTGTTTATTTTTTTGAGGTAAATATCAGTAATGAAAAATTTAATATATTTTTTTTATAATTTTCAGCGTTATTATTAGTGTTTTTATGATCTTTCTGATGGCTAATGTATAAAATTAATAAAAAATTGCATGTCGTGAATCATGTCTAAAATTAATTTTCCGTTCCAAAGAGAAATAAGTTCACGCGCACTTTTTTTCTCATTTTTTATTTTCTTTATTTCAGAAAGTATTTCCTATTAAAAATGTAAGGAACCAATGATATAGGTCATGTTAAGAGAACGTTTATCCATCAAAATTTAGATCACGGCAAGTAGAGCGAAACGTGATGAAATTTGACGAGAGGGTTATTTATTTCAAAAGAGATTTTTTACGTTGTTCTAGCATTACTCATTCCGTTGACTTTTTATCATCTATATCGATGAGCATCAATTGACATTTTTTCAAATATTTTAATTTCAAAACGATGCAAACTTTTTGCTCTTTAACTTTTTAAAATTGTCTAACTATAAATAAATGGATAATATTTGGGACAGTCCCTTTTTACATTTCCACATGCCCAAAACCAAGCCTCAATTAATAAGATGACCTTAATAGATTTAATTATAACCTTGGCTTTCACTATAGTTTTTGTGAATTTAATATATTAGGGTTAAGTTGATTGATTTTAACCATAATTCCAATACATTAACTTTATTATACGATAATAAAAGCGAAGGTAATAATAAAATTAGCTACAGGGATAATTATTATAAGAGTTGACAAAATATATTGTATATTATGCCATGACGCTGTAGTTTTCTAAACTTACTAGTTTGTGTGTTTCTAGTATTAATGTAAATCTATACTGCTATGGGACAAACATTATCAGAGCCAGTGACGGCCAAACAGACGACAGTTTGTGGCAATCATCAGTATAAAGTCGCATCAAGTTGCATGCAAGGATGGAGGATCAGTATGTTTCTATTTGTATTTCAATTTATTTTCTGTTTTGTTTCATTTTATATTGAAAGTAAAATTTAATTCCATAGATGGAGCTGCTGTAAATTAATAGATGCTCGATAGTTTTGCTTGACATACGATTTTGGAGAAATATTTCAGTTTCCTTATAACAGTTTATTCCAAATGCTATTTGCGTTGATGCACTATGAAAAATTGCGCTGAGCTGAAATCATAAAATGAAAACTTGCACGATTGCATGCTATACAGCTGGATGTTGTAATCTTTTGAAAATTGATGCTCATATGGATTTAAAAATTAGAGGTTTAATGGGTGGTTCAGGTAGTTAATGATCATAAACTGACCAGAAACATAATAAGCATAGATGTATATATTGATCAAGCAAATTAGTCGTTTAGTTTATGTAGTTCAGTGATTTTATTTCATATGCACCAGTATTTAATTTCATAAATTTGCATTTCATAAATGAAAGTATTATATGAATGTTACTCAGTTTATATTTATCTGCTTGTGTAAGATGTGTCACCAGTGAAATAAATTTTAATGAGTGTAGATATGAAAATTGATGCAATGATTTTGCAACATGTGATTAAGTCAGTGATTAATGTCTACAATGCACTAGAATTACATTAAATGAATCATATGACTTCAATGTTTAAAAAATCTTGCTGTTTATAAATATATAATGCTGCTTATAATATTGGGTAGTTTATAAATTTTAATAAATAATTGAAACATTAAGGGTTTACATATTAAAGGTATAACAATAATATTAATAAATTATAATGTTATATTAAATATATCTGTAATTATATTACAAGGAATCTTTTGTTGTTGTATAAAAATTTCCTTAACAGAAAATATAATTTTTAATTTTTGTGTGTTATTTAATTCCTTATAGAAATTATTGCAGCTTTTAGATCCTTTGGGAATAAAAATATATTAAAACTTAATTTTTGTTTGTTATTTGCAATGTTAGTTACAGTGATGTTAGGTCTCGAGACCAGGTCTTGTCTCGAGACCGCCTCGAGACTAGTTTTTGAGGTCTCGGTCTTGATCTCGAGACCAGACGTTCAGGTCTCGGTCTTGGTCTTGAAGGGTCACGTCTCGGTCTTGGTCTCGGTCTCGAAGAGTCAGGTCTTGGTCTCAGTCTTGAATGGTTAGGTCTCGGTCTTGGTCTCGATCTTGTGAAAAAGTCTTGGATAAATTTCAAGACCTTGAAGTCTTCTTGATTGAAATTTAAAGATTGAAATCTCGAAATTTTTAGACAAATATAGCCAAATTTTAGCAATAGTTGGCAAAAATCTTTCAAATGCAGCTAAAAAGTAATATTATGGTGTTCAATTTAAATAGAAATTTCTGATAATTCAGTGTATCAGTTAGAAGTAAAATCGAAAAATGTGCGCAAAGATCTGTGTGTTTATATTTTCGTTTTTGCTTTCACTTGTGTTAAAAATGTATTAATTGCAACTAACGTTGTATACTAGCAAAAAGTAGAAGTAGCAAAACTATTAAAACAATATAAACAATGAATAAAATAATAAACCTGAACGTCTGATGGACACATAGAATTATGAAACTTGAACTTAATGGGACATTTCTGGCACTGGTTCTAATTGTGAATTGTAATGTATAATTAATATTCCTAAAAGTGATTAATATGAATGGTAGATTTTCATATTACAATCATTTATTACAGGTAAATACAAAATTTGAAATAATATTAATAATCCTAATTTCATTTGACTATTTTATTGCCTTTATGTGTGCGTGTGACAATATTAATGATGTTGATCAGCTTCTGCTTGTGACTGCACATCGTGTCAAATGTTGCATCTTGTTATATTGTGAATGTGTTGCAGTTTTGTGCAATAAATTGATGGTGATAACAGTGTTTCAATATTGTGAGTAATATATTGATTAGGATATGACAGTCACTGTAACTGTTTATTGTGTATGATGTATTTTATTTTAATTTCGAATAGTATTATGTATAATAAGTCGCCAATGATTGATGGGTGGTTCTTGACAAATCTTGAACTTGATCTAAGTTCGTTTTATGTCTCAGTCTTCGTTTCGGAACACCTGGTCTTGGTCTCGGTCTCGGTCTCGAACCATCAGGTCTCGGTCATGGTCTTGGTCTCGAACCATCAGGTCTCGGTCTTGGTCTCGAACCATCAGGTCTTGGTCTTGGGTCTCAGACCATCAGGTCTTGGTATTGTCTTGGTCTTGACAAAAAGGTCTCGTTAACATCACTGGTTAGTCATTGTAAAATGAAAATGATTGACTCACTCTGCTAGAGTCTAGTGTTTGCTCATTGCTTGGTTTCTGCACGTACATAAACCTTAGTTCATAAACCTTGACTAGATATAAATTGCCTTTTTGTGCTGATGTGACATTAAGCGACAAAAAAACAATTTAGCAATGTTATCTGTTTACACCTGGAAGGCAAACATGAATACATGGAATAAAAATGAACATTATAATAGATATTATTTTAATTATAGATATTATAATACTTATAAGTATTTTGACATTTTCTCTTTTAATACGTCTTTCAGCATTTAGTAAGTATAACATACTGAATTGTATTAATTTATGAATTAATATCAAATGATGTGCTTAATTCTAGTCAGCTTCATATCCGTTGACCTTTAAAGTAGATATGAAGGTCAACTTGTATGAAAATAAGATGATGCGTGAATTTATTTGTGTACAGTTTTTTAATATATTATATTCAGTATTATTTACTTAATGATTAGTGCATCGGATCCACAGGATAAGAAATATTTTAAATGAACTTTTAGATATGGAAGATGCACACACACATATCTTAGCATTGCCTGGAGACAAGGATGCTTGCTTCTTTGGAGTCTATGATGGACATGGAGGTACAACAAGGACTTTCTCTTCTTTTTATTTTTTATTATTTAATTTCTGTTTTTGTAAACATGTGTTTTGTTACTCAAAATTTAATTTTTTGATCTTTTTTGTATAAATTTGATAGAGAGACCACAAACACTTTTGAGAGTAATTATTACCCATGTTCAGTGTTTTTGAGCTAATAAATATTTGTTTGTGTTTAGTGATGATTATGTCAGTGTTTAGAGAAAGTACATATTTGTTTGTGCTTAGGTGATAAGGTAGCAGTGTACGCAGCTAATAATCTTCACAAGAGAATTGTCAGTCATCAGAGCTATAGTACGTACATGTATTTCATTGTTTGAGCTTATAATCGGTTTAAATGTTTTTTCTGTTTTAGTACAATAATTGGTTGAAACTTTATATCTGCTTGCCCGTCATTCTCAAAGGAAAATGATTTAATACATTGTTGTAAGGGTGATGTGTTGCATTTACTTAATTTCTCTATTTAGAACAAACCTTATTTCACTATAAGGGTGCGCCAAAAAAAATAAACCCCTAGTGACTTTTCGATAACTAAGCCAAAAATAAATATTTTTTCTCTACATTTTGTCAGTTTGTAGAGGAGGAAATTTGACATCTAAATACCAAATTTTACATTGATACCTCAATTCGTTCAAAAGTTATGAACTTTCTACGAAAAAACTTCAAATTTCAATTTAACCAAGCTCCGTTTTAGAGCAGTCTCGTCATTTTGTGATTTTTTTGTCAAATAATTTGCTGATTTTTTTATAAAACGGGTCATTTATGAGCGGATGTCTGTAGATAAAGTAGATAACAAAAAGTAACCTCTGTCGGTTCGAATCTGAGGCTACAATTGCTTTCTTGTTGACCATGAGGCTGTTTTCACAAAGTTTTGTGTCAAATCCATTCGAATCTCTTGCTCATCAGTTTTCATTCTGTCGTGACTTTTAACTATGACGTGAGCTGAAAATATTTTGTGGGGATTGCCTCATGGTCCTGATATTCCCAAAGGTTAATATTGGACAAATATTTCAAGAGTATTTACCTCTTTTAATGAGGCAATTGCTTAACTTCAACAATCTTGAAAATACTGGCATGGTTAAATTGAAATTTGAAGTTTTTTTGTAAAAACTTCATAACTTTTGAACGAATTGAGATATCAGTGTCAAATTTGGTAGTTAGATGTCAAATTCCCTCCTCTACAAACTGACAAAATTTAGAGAAAAAATATTTATTTTTGGTTTAGCTATCGCTAAGTCGCTGGGGGTTTATTTTTTTGTGGTTCACCCTGTATAGTAATTTATGCTTGTTGTTACAACATTATAGAGTGAAACACAGATCCTTATATTTGAGATAATTTTTTCTATATTCGTTTCTTTTTTTAAGGAGAAATTAATTATTGTTTTAAATAAATATTTATTTAAATTAATTTTTTGTATTGCTAATTTTTCAACTGATTAGAGCATTGCAAGAAAAATAAACGAGTTATAGATTTTGCTGAATATTTTCAGTTGATGGTAATATAGAATCAGCTATAATGGGAGCCTTTCTTTTACTAGACGAAGATATGTTAAATGGTGCGTTTTCTTATTTAATTGCATTTTGATTTTTGCTGTTCCAAAAGCATTACTGAAATATAGAATTGAGATATAGATTCTTTGGTTTGTCATGCATAATGATTCTATATATGCTTAATCGTAGTCTTTCCATACTTAGTCATAATCTCTTTATGTGCATTTAGTTAACAAAGAGCATTCGCATGTAATGTTAGAAATAATCTTAATCAATCTGTCAATATATTTTAAAGAGTGTATTATAAATCTTGATATAGAAAATTTCTTGTTTCTTAAAAATGAGTTTATGAGTAACCTCTGTTAGTAAATTTAATTATCCTAAATTTAATAATCTATAGCATATATTACTATATATACGGTATCTAAGCATTTATAGCCAGCCATATATGCCTTTCACTTCAATCTTGAAGGAAGAGTCACTAAATAGATTTTTGTCTTTATATGACGTTTGATTTGCTAATAAAACAATATATTGATTGATGCATTTAAAAGATTACTAATGTGTTGTGTGTTGATGATATTTACAGAAGAAGAAATCAAAGATGATCTAGCTGGTGCTACAGCTAATGTGATACTAATCAAAAACAATAAAATATACTGTGTAAGTTTTTGGAATGTATTGTGCATTTGTTTTGTTTTTATTTAAAGCATCTACGCTACTTATCCATTAATTCTACTTCAGTGCTATGTTGATGTAGATGTTGTAAATGTGAAAATAATTCTAAGAATTTGGCTAAAAAAGATATGATTTTGAAAACATATTCAAGAGGATATTTCTCTCAAAGCTATCCAGTATTTTATTAATGTTCATTGAGAATTAAAACTTATAATGCCTTCTATATATATGTCATTTTCTATAAATAACAATTAAAAGTGAATTTAAAAAGGGAAGAAATTAATTTAAAAATTGAAAATAGTGTGCAACTGAATATCCATGCATAATGGTAGATTAGATTTACTACTGTGCATAGTATAGAAGCCTTAAATGACTTTTCTTATTGAATACCACTAATGATCATTAGGCTGGCTTTTTGCTTGTTTGCAAGTATTATATTTCTGCTTAAATATGCACCATAGGGCAATGCTGGTGACTCTAGGGCCGTCGCAAGTGTGAATGGACTTGTAGAAGAATTATCATTTGATCACAAACCAAGTAATGAACTTGAAGCAAAGAGAATCATAGCGGCCGGTGGATATGTAGAGTTCAATAGAGTCAATGGTTGGTTGTAGCATTGACTTGTAATCTTTCTTTTTAACTGGTTATATATTGTAATCATAATGGTTTCTGCACTCTTGGTTCATAATATTAACATCATCTTAAAATTACTTTGTCTTGTTGTGATTGAATATTTCTTTTATATAAAATAATCATTGGTTAGCTCTAAACATTCTCTTTCTTATAACGTAATGTGGATTATGTACTTTAGATTTTTGGCTTCAATATCAAAATGCTTAATATTGCTCGTTCTCTAGTAGTTATTCAGCTTCTCTTTAACATCCATGGCTGAACTGCAGATATTTTTACTGCCCGATATCTCTTTTAAAAACATAATTTAAATAATATAAATAATGTGTCAAGTCATATAATGTCACTGAAATAAATAAAATAATCTATACTTGACTACAACCGTAACATTTTGATTAATAAAATGGACCAAGAAAAATGATTGCTGTTAAATAAGGAAAAGAAAAACATTTTGTCACAGGTTATTTTATTCAAAGTGTGCAAAATCAAATAACTTTAGTTATTTTTTACTTTCTAGTAATTTCAAATAACTTTCAAGTAACTGAAAAAGATCAAAAGATATTTGTTAAAGGATTAGTAGGTTTATTTGATTTGCAGTCCGCCAAGCCTTTGGCATTACAATAAGTATCCCTTATAAAAACTCCACCCATCCTTGCTGCATAATGTGTTAGTCAATAATAATCATTCATTTGAATCTGTCAGGTAATCTTGCCTTGTCACGAGCGCTGGGTGATTTCATATTCAAGAAGAATGACAAGAAAGTAGCCGAAGAGCAAATGGTTTCTGGTAGGAGTGACTTTGCAATTCTTTCTATTTATTATTTCAGACACTTGTATTATTAAATTGATAGTTACATGTGAGACATTATTAATTTCATTTAATAATCAATGACTTTTTTTAAACTTAAATTTCCATTTTGCAAACTGATATTCATTATCTTGTAATGGAAAAAACTTTGACGCATTATTTTGACATTTTATGCTTGTAGCAATGCCTGAGGTGACAGTAAGAGAGCTGACCCCTGACTGTGAGTTTCTACTGATGGCCTGTGATGGTATCTGGGATGTATTGACAAGTCAGGAGGTCATTGACTTTGTACGAGCGCGCATTGCTCAACGCATGGAACCTGATATGGTAAGATAATATTGCAGTTTATTTTGTTGTGTCAATTTTCAGTCAGTGCAATATTTTTATTACTGTTGTTTGTTGACAAAGTGTTGACAATTGTCTTTACTACAAAGTTGTTGCCACTTGATGACAATTATTGATAAACTGGTCATTAATTGATGATTCATCAATCATCAATTAATGCTTGAAAGATCATCAATCGATTCGTTGATTGACTTTGCTGAAAAAGTTTTTATTGATGAGATATTGTTCGATTCATGAATCGGCAATTGATAGTTATAATCAATGTAAACATGAATATAAATATAAATGACTCTAAATTATAATTTAATCTCAATGCAGACTCACAATATTTGTAGATATGTGAAGAGTTGATGTAATGTTGTGTAGATATGTGAAGAGTTGATGTAATGTTGTGTAGATATGTGAAGAGTTGATGTAATGTTGTGTAGATATTTGAAGAGTTGATGTAATGTTGTGTAGATATGTGAAGAGTTGATGTAATGTTGTGTAGATATGTGAAGAGTTGATGACACGCTGTCTAGCGCCTGACTGTCAGATGGGTGGACTTGGTTGTGACAACATGACAGTGCTTCTTGTTTGTTGTCTGCACGGTGGGGACTATGCACAGTTGTCAGATAAATGCAGTAGACCAAAGTCTACATCACTGACTGACACAGCAGGCATTTCATCCACTCACATTCTACCATCACCTCTCTAGCAATTCTCTTCATCACTGCAGTTGTGAAGCAACATCACTTCCTCCATTCATCACTGAATTAACATCACCGGGTCTAAGAATTAAATTGGATATTCAAAATAAAATGTAATTGATTATAGTTGAAAGGTTTTTATAATTGGCTTCTTGCTAGATATTATATCATATGTATTTTCACATTGACAGTAATTCATAGAAATTACTATCTCTTATACACACATATGGATAGCTTTGAAAATTTTGGTTATTGTCAATCAATAGTAATTCATTTATTATTTTCATCTAATTAAATATTTGTTTAGTGTAATGTACAAATACATAATTAAATGAGGAATTACTGGATAAGACAGTTTAGATATAAACTTTATTTGGTATTAACTAGACAGAGGGCATGTTTTTCCCTCAAAAATCTCAGATAAAAAAAAGATAATACCTTATAAAAAACTTATTCGTTTAACTCATACGGTTACTTGAAAGTGAACGAAAAAATACTAGGTTGCTTTTAACTTTAACTTGAATTCAGAGATAAATTTGAAATTTTTCTACAAATTCTTTCAATCTGCATTTATTAATTTAAATTCTCTTGCCATAATTTACAAAATTTTCTTCATTTCTTGTCACCTGGTAAATTATATTATTATTATAAATTAATTGAATCAATATTAGATCAGTAGCAATGGTAGGTTGTGATGTTTTACATCATTTGTATCAACAATGTGTAATCTATTAGTGTAAAGAAACAATTTGTTAATAGTTTGATTAATTTGTAATTATATATGAAACAGCTTATTGATTTATTTAACGTGGGTCCAATGTCTGTTAATAAATGCAAATTTTGTAATTAATCTGATAATATATGTAATATTTAACTGTCGTGGTATGACATATAAAAGTTGCCCATTTGGTTCATTGGCATTTATTGCTTGCGACTATTGTCAATATTTGATTTGACAATTTCTCTGTTTAATTAATAATTGAAAAAAATTAAATAACTTTATTGTATGATTTCTGTATCAATTGCAATCTGTATTTAGATGATATGTCATTGTAATTACTCTGATTAAGGCTTGTAGCAGCACAGTGGTTGGAGTGTGTGATTTAGATTGATAGATCACAGGTTTGAGTCACAGTGTGATGCTGAATTATATCTCTCGCTGTATTCTCTAACAAGGTGCTTATCTTGACAGTCATTGTAATTGAATTGACAGAATTGCTAGATTCCTTCAGGAAAGGGTTGACGCTTTAATGCGCTATGTCATTTCCACAAAAGAATTACTTTAAATGTTAAGAGTCAAGTTAATAGCATTCCTTTTGCTCGATTTTGCACACTCACAGCTTACAACACAATGCAAAATAGTTTTGTCATAGTGTTTTAATCTTTTTTAGTTGCACTTTGATTCCATCGATTTAAAACAATTTAAGATTAAATTGTTTTCAGTCCTACTCATTTCATTCAATTGCAAATATTTACAATTCAATATATATAGAAATTTAATAGAAATATTATGCAATAGATATAAATTTTTGTAACTTTGTAATTTTTGTACATTAATTTTGGACTGGTGAAATGTTACGTTGACTTTTTATGTTATAAAGTGTAATATACTGAATGTATTTGACATTTTCAGTTGTTCTTTTATTCACAATATAAGCTGTAGACAATGAAATATTCAATGCAAGCTTAAACAGTGAAATTCGCAGATACAACTTTAAAGAAACTTCATAAATAGAAAGCATATAGCATTTGAGACTATAATTTATACTTTTATTAGATGGATGTTATTTTTAATTATCAAAGGATAGTTAAAGTAGTCAAATCAGGTTGTGTATTCACTAGTATTGTCATTCAAGTTTCTTTCTCTTAATTTTGGTTCCTACAAATAAAGTTATTATCATTTAAGTGTAATTATTATTATTATTATTTATTAATAAATTTAGTGTTTAGTGTTTTTTAATTGTTGCAAATTGACAGTTACTATTACATAATATATATATTTAGACATTTAGTGTTTAAAATTATAATCTAAACGTCATAACTAGGCATAGCAGCATGTAAAAGTCTTATATTGGTTATCATTATAATCATACTTATAAGTTTACACACAGCAATTTTTGTTTCAAGTGAGTTTTTGTCACATAGTAATATAACAGTAATGATACTTGTTGCATTTGATATGCAATGTAAAATTGCATTAGTTAAAATTTACATAGAGTAATTCATAAATGAAATCTACTTTCAAAAATAAAGCATCAAATACTAGTGTTATGTTATATATAATGTGTGGTAATAGCAATTTTTAAGTAATAACTTGATGATTAGTTTTTTATAATCTCTAAGATTAATTTGATGTTATTTGAATTTTTTATTTCAGTAAAACTTGTACAAGATTACAATGTTTTTTGAGAGCATGGCCAACATTGAACTGAGAGTATTTTAGACTATTTGTCAGCACTTATTATATTAACTAGCAATTGCGCTCATCTGTAGACAGTTATTATCAATTAAGTAATTTATTAAATTTATCAATTTCACCTGGACGAAAACGTTATTTTAGAAGGGCAAATTATCACACCTACTTACGCCGTTCTGTAACCCCGCCTCCCCCCCCACCCTTAATTTAAAAATACTTTTTATAAAGGCAAATTCTCCCCCCCCTCTTTCATTTCTAATGACTGAGTCAATACATCCAACTAAGTATAATTAATAGCGTTAGTTACAAACAAATTAGATTACAATCTGTATTAATTATATATTTTCGTCATAGAAAAACTGTCAGAATATGTAGTTAATCGTTTATTGTTATTAAGTTGTTTTATTTAATATTTAATCTAGTTACTTTATGTTAACAATATGCTTAAATTGTAGATATTTGATTTTGATAAAGCAGTTGAAGCATTAGCAGAAAATATTAATGACTATTCAACTGTACTAAAGTTTCATTCCAGTAAAACTGTTTGATGGCCTGCTTCTTAGATACTCCAAGGCATAGGTTCTACGCACCCTATCCTATGTGAACAATAATTGTGAATTTTTATACATTTTCCATTCTGCTGGGATTTAAAATGTTAGACTTACTTCACTTCTTGAATTGATAAAATGATTGAAATCAAGATAGAATCAAAATGATGTCATAAGATTGTGATATTCTTACAATTACAAATATTTTTTTAGTTATCATTAAATGTTATTGAATTCTATGTTTATTTATGTTTTTTAAAAATAATATAAAGGTACTGGTTTTTTGTGATAATGATTCACAGTTTCTGATTGTAACTGTAAGCCTCATGTTTCTAACTGTCAAGAGTCAATCATAGCTAAAATATAATTGTCACTGTTCTCTGTTACATTTTGCAGTTTATAGGAAGTTGTGTTAGATTGGCTTCTAATGTAATTTATGTGAAAACTAGATGATGAATTAATCGATCTAAGCATATTTCTGTTCTTTGAACAATATGCCTGTTTAAACGATAATTAATCAGCAGCTAGTTTTCTAATTGATTTCTTTGGACAATTTTTAATATATTGATTTTGTAATATAATTCTTAAAATCAAGCAGTATGAGACATTTTATATTCATTAAAATGTAATTTGTATAATTTTACTGTTAAAATTCAATTAAATATTATGTTAATGCCTCAGTGAGATAAAAAGATAAGTTTGTTATCTATAATATTTCGTCAAAATTATCTTTTTTTCATTCACTTGTACAACACAGCGTTGTTTACAAGTGTCAAAAAGCAAATGTTTTGCAAAAATTTGATTTTAAATTAAGAAAAAGTAAATTATGTTATCTTTAAATTTTAAATCGAAGCCGCCTTTGAAATTTATATTTATATTTTTGCC
>JAQIXG010002785.1:0-16651 GCA_034700105.1 Oconnorella tubifera
AGGGCCTCTCCGTGTATATCTTTCCTTTAGCTAAGGGCCTCTCCGTGTATATCTTTCCTTTAGCTAAGGGCCTCTCCGTGTATATCTTTCCTTTAGCTAAGGGCCTCTCCATGTATATCTTTCCTTCATTCATGAAATAAACACATTGGCGATAATATGGATGTCATTGTTTTATTGTATTTCTTTAATTATATTATTTTTTTCAATACTCAGCATCGGCAATAGTGGTTTCCAAGTGCCGAGTATGCAAAAATCAGCAAAACCGAGTAGGTTCGGCCCTAGATTTGATATTATTATTATTATTTTAATATTTTTTCTTATTGAAGTTGAATTTCATGAATATAAAATGTTGTTTTCTGTTAGGTGTTTCAAGATATAGGTGTTGATAAGTTGATTGATGAAGACACTATTATAAGAGGTGCTTTTCTTGGCAAGGGTGCTTTTGGTGCGGTATATAGCGGCATCATGATACATAGGGTCATTTGACACCTTTTAAGTTATATTAACACCTTTTTTTATATTTTTGTTTTCTTATTTAGTTATAATATTGTTTGTAAAGGAGTGTGCTAGACTTGAAAGAGAGTTGTTAATTTAATTCCGAGTGTAACATTTAAGCATTGCACTTTGTATTTGATGTTTAGTGTGCATTACTTTGTGTTATCCCTATCCTTGTCTGGATTGAATCAAAAGATTTTTCTTATATTCTATACATTATATATCTTTCCCTAACTGTGTCTGGTTTAGAGTACGGGTAAGAAAGTTCCGGTAGCATTAAAAATGCTGCAGCCCGTTAAACCAACGAATGATGCAACTTTTTCTGTCGTTCAACAATATCAGGCGCGCTATGATTTATTTATTCACTTTTGTTTAACTTTTAATTTAACGAGTGAAGTTTATTTTTAGTTATAGCGTTATTGTGATTTTTCTAACGATGTAATTTTAAATTAATCTAATTTAAGATTTTATCTAAATTCTATTTCTGATTGTAGCGTAATTGTGTTTATGATTCTAAAGTAGTAATTCTATTTTTGAATCTGAATGAATTCTATTCATGTTTCTAAGTTAATATGTGAATAAAAAGCAAATACGTATTATTAAGAAAAAACACATGTTAATACAAGGGACAGCACATTATATAACATACAAAAAAACACGTTAAATCGAAAACACATTATATAAAAAACACACTTTATCAAAACAAAGTATAAAATTAACTGTAAAAATTGCATATTATTATATATAAACACATTATAAACAAATGAAAAACGCTTTAATTCAGAATTCTGTCTATTTCTTCGTTTAGATAGAGAAACAAAAATGGGATAAGGATCCAATGAAGAATTGCTGTGAGGCCTATTTAAATGCGCGTAAAGAACTTTCAATAATGCTGACAATCTGTCACAATAATATCGTTCCCCTGCTGGGTCTCTGTCTCGTTCCCTTGTCTCTAGTCTTGAGTCTTGCTCCCCTAGGGTCGCTCTGTGATAGGCTGAAGGACTATCAGAGGGTGGGGGCAAGTTTACCAATCTATATTATAAGAGACGTTATAATACAGGTGAGTTGAGACTGTAGTATTTTATGTCGATAAGTTATTGCATTAGCTGAATTATCGTAGATAAATTATTTAGTTAGCTAAAAATTATTATAGATGATAACGATGATAATAATGATGGTTATAATGATGATAATAATAACGATAACAATGATGATTATAATGATGATAACAATAATGATAATATTAATGATAAAAATTATGATAATGTTGATAGTAATGATGATAATAGTAATAATTATAGTATTAATGATGATAATATTGATTATAATGATGATAATGATGAGAGTAACGATGATTGATAATAATGATAATAATAATGATGATTTCACAGATTGCTTCTGCCCTTGAATATCTTCATTCTCGTCAGATTATTTACCGCGACGTTAAATCAGAAAACGTTCTTGTCTGGTCTCTCTCTCCCCCTCCCACCCAGTCCAGGGATGATGGGGAGCCCTGGCCCGTGGACGTCAGGCTGGCTGACTATGGGGTCAGTAGGGTGGTGCTGCCCTCCGGTACAAAGGGGTTTGCGGGGACCCTACCTTTCATGGCCCCTGAAATAATACAACATAACGGGGAGGAAGCTTATACGGAAAAGGTATTTTGTGAAATATTGAGTTTATTTTGTTATTTATTATATTTATAAATGATTAATTTATTATTTTATATTAAACTAGTAAAAATGACAGGAAGGGGTGGGGGGTGTGGTATTTATTGTGGATAGAATTTGTTATATTTTTATTAACAATTGAGTAAACTTTTTGTTGAATTGATTAAATGCTTGATTGCTTAAAAGCTTTGTAAAGGCTGTCTGTTCAATTTGCAATATTTAAAAAAAATTAGAGTCGTTACATATTTACTGCATATGTACATTTAGTACATACATTTAGATTTGATTTTTAATTGTTATATTAATAATATATATTTAATTCTCCTGGAAATGCTAATAATTTGTTAAGAATATCGTTAAACTAGAATCAGACATCAAAATCTGAGTGTATCTTTATTTAAAGCCAAGTGTTTCTTTATTTTACAACTTATTATAAGTTGTTTACTTTATTTTACAGGTTGATTGTTTTTCTTTTGGTATGTTTATTTACGAGCTGCTACTGTTAAAGATTCCGTATGAAGGAACAAGAACTCTAGGATGCAGTAATATCAATCTTAAGGGTCATGTTTTGACCGGGGGTCGACCATCCATCACTCAGAGGGTATGCGGGGTGGGGGTGGGGGTGGGGGGGTGTTATTTTTATGCTTTAAAGCGTTGAGTGGAAAGTTATTTTTAATGAATTTATTTTAACGCAGTTGATTAGAGTTAGAGTTTTGTAAGAGTTTTGTAAGAGTTAGAGTTTTGTAATGAAGATATTAATTATATTATATAAATTGATACAATTTATTACAATTTTTATACAAATTATCTCAAATAAAAAATTTGTATTTTAGGAGTAATAAGTCTGTCTGTCATTCTGGCTGGCTATCTGTGTGTATGTCTGCCTGTCTTTCTGTTTATCTTTGTCTGTTTATCTTTCTGTATTTCTGTGTATTTTGTGATAAATATCTAAGATTCTGTATAGTTCTGTGCAGTTTAAATCTACAGATAATTTGTGGGGTACACTTTGCACTATTAATTACTTGCTGCACCCTTTATCAAAATACTTTTCTTCTTACTTCATATTTACGGTATTATCAAACTTTAAATATTAACGATTATAAATATTAATTATCAAATAATATATATTCAATAATTTATTCATTTATGTAAATCTATGCAGGAGTTGCAGTATCCAATGGGAGTGCTCGATCTAATGACTCAATGCTGGTCAACCAATCCCAGTGAGAGGCCGTCAGCCAATCAAATCGTTCGTTTTGCCTCGCGGTCTGAATTCCCCTCCCTACATAGCGTGAGTCGTTTGTGCGCGGGTTTGCAGATTAATTGCGCGTGTGCAGTGCCGCAGTTTAGTTGCATGGCGGGTAACAAATTTTCTTTTCTTTCATTTTTATAATTAAAGATAAAATATTTATTGAAATTCTTTAGGTATATTTATACAAGGTTAATAATTATCTATAACTGATAATTTATAATCTAATTGTCTTCATATTGTAATCATTTAATATAAATACTAATTTGAATAAAGTACTTTAGGTATATTTATTTATATTATATATTTAATTATAATTATCAATTATAATAGATAATTATCGACTATATGTACTTATCTAAATTTAAGTGTATATAGTCAATATTATTATCTATAACTTATAATGAAGCTTATTACATTTATAATGAAGCTGGCTTTATTCAGTAATAATTTAATATAATACTTATTTGAAATTATTTTGAAATATAAAGTAATTAATACATTCGACATTTTACATTGCATTAAATAGATTATATGTATTATATATGTATATTATATCATATAGTATCAATAAAAACTTATTTATTTTTATTTATTTTATTATAATGCTTTAGACTTTATAATAAATTTAGACTTCATAACTTTAGGATGGTATGCTAATTTATCTCATATTTGCAGTAAGGTAAATATGAGATAAATTTAGCAGCAATTTACCAACTTTTATTCAGTCTTAAGACAAATTAACTCATCCCTTCATTTATATCTCACACTTTCTCTCTCTCGCTTTGAGCTACTCATATATGTCTTTCTTAGATTTCGATGTTTTCTCAGATGAGGGGGACTGGTGTGACGCCCCCCAGACGGATGTATGGATCTCTGCATTCCCCTCCGACTCTTCAGAGGCGGCCATCTTTCCCCCGCTCGTCTATTCTTACAATGAGACTCAATGCACTGGTGTAAAGGTAAGATCTGTAAGATCTATAAAAAACTTTTTTAATTTAATATTAATTTTAGATTAGATTGGATTGATGTAATTTCATTTAGTCTGTATTCAACTGAATTGTATTGATTTTTATCAACGAAGCGTAAATTTTTCAATTTTGATAATTTTGATGATAATTTGACAAAATAATTAATTTGACAAAATAATTATTAAAATTAAATTATTGAATTATTTATTAATTATTTATTACATTATATTATTCAAATTTTGATATTAATTAAATCATTAATAATTTAATTTTAATAATTATTTTGTCAAAATAATTATTAAAATTATTTTGACTTTAGAAAATAACTGGTTTATTGCATTGCCTATTCATTAATTTTTGCCGCGACAGAAGTTAAGCGTTAGCTTACCACGCGTCACATGCATGTGCGCAACTGTCTACGACATCTGGTGTGTAGCGGCAAACTCAACGATTTATATTTTTAGGTAATTTTTATCGCGTAATGTAATTTATATTAATTTTTATTGAATTGTTTTCTATTTGATAGCAAATCAGTTATGCTGATAGAAATAAAATTTAATCAATACAAGTTTAACGTCTTAGATACTATTTTATATCTAAGTTGTTGATATAATTCTTGAGTCTTGCTAAAGGGTGCAGCAAATCAGCGATATATATTAATGCGGTCTCAAATCCGGTATCAGTGGCTCTCGATTCCAGGTTTCTACCATTTTACCAGTGAGCTTCGATGGATATTGATTGTATCATCATCTGTCATTATATAAACTTTTTAGCGCTGATGTGACGCTTTATTTCAATAAAAAGCACTTTTTGTTAATTAAGAAGACAAAAAAATTCTTATAATATGTAAAATGAAAATGTCTAAAATGCATATAAATTACACTCTTATTACAATTCTATTTTTAACTTAGCCAATCAGATTACACTCTGATAACAATTTTATTTTTACCCAACCAATCAGCTTACACTATATTTTTAACTCAACCAATCAGATTACACTCTTATAAAAATTCTATTTTTAACTCAACTAATCAACTTACACTCTTATAACAATTCTATTTTAACAGCCAATCAGATTACACTCTCGTCACATCCTTCCATCTATCACGTCGCGACACTAACACGGTTCGTCACGCGATTTACTGTCGACCTGAGAATGAGGTCTACTTGGTCATGACCAATGACCGGTTTGTTATCTGTAACGGGTCAAGACCCGCGGTTGACCTGGGTGGTCAGTGTGTGACCAGTCCGGTAAAGTTGGAATGTCCGGGAAATGGAAAACCCGTTCATTGCATTCTGGCTTTGAGCTTAGACAATAGGTCAGTTTGGCATTTCTAATGAATAATTTTTATTTTTTATTAAATTTTAATACTTATATGAAAAACGTAATAAGTTGATAGAAAGATGTTTGTAGTTTATTATTGAAATGACTAGTGCACCTGATCAATGAACACAAACTATTCTACTGTATCGCTGAAATGACTAACTAGTGCTTTATTCTACTAATTCTGTTTATTCATTTAGTGAATATACTAATAAATTATTTATATTTAGTGTATATACTAGTGAATGTACTAGCCATTGATATCACCAGTTTGATTAATTAAGAACTCTCACACACAGCACAATGCAGTATCAGATAAAACATCTGGTCATTGCTATTTCTCTCATTCACACACAGATGCACAGAGCTATGGTGTGGACAGTCCAATGAGAGGATAGCCATATGGAATCTGGACAAAGAACGTGGAACAATTAAGACAATCAGTCACTGCGTAAGTGAAGAGGGGGGCAGGAGGGACACTCTTCACTTGGCTGCGTGCAGCAGACCAGGGGGTGCCATTGATACAGGAAGTAGTATGGAGGACGTCTTTGCTTGGTCATATGTTTATCCAGGTGGGTTGCAATGATTGGTCTAGACAGACAGACGGACAGACAGAGAGATAGATAGAGGGACAGAAAGATAGACAGATAGATAGATAGAGAGACAGAAAGATAGACAGATAGTTAGTTGTGTAGACAGACAGATATAGATAGATAGAGATACATAGACTGTAGATATAGATTTATACATAGATAGATAGATAAATATACAGACAAATAGGAAGACAAAGAGATAGACAGATATGCTACAGTATGTTATATTATTATTGTTTATTGTATTGATAAGAAAGATAGACAGACAGACAGACAGATAGCTATAGAGATAGATTGCAGTATATTGTAGAGATAGGCTGAAAGACAGATAAAATAGATAGAAAGAAAGACTGAATGATAGACAGATGAATAGGCAGATAAACAGACAGACTAGGATATATTATATGTATAAAGTTCTATTTATAAGCTTCTACTTATTTTAGGTTCCGTTGTTTATCGCTGGAACGCTAGAACACGTTCCGTATCAGGAACAATCGACTTGCTACACTGTCTGTCTGACTTTGTGGGCGGGGCTTGTGACAAGAAACACAGAGGTGGGCGTGGCCTAAAATTAGTCTGTTTGTATATTTCAAATTTAGTCTTTCTCGTTTAATGAATTCATTTAAATTTAGTAAAACAGATTTAGCTGTTGTGATCATTTAATATTTATGTAAAATCTAACTTTGTGATATTTTAATATATATGTAATATCTTAATGTAAAATTACATAATAATAGTAATATCTTATTGAAATATTCATAATGTAATAAAATATTTAATCCCGAATTATAAAATCCGTGAAATTACGAATAGTCTATTTATAATTACCTATTAGTAAAAATTTAAACTAAATGATATTAATTACAAGAATAAAACTTTCAATTTAATAATTATAATTATTTATTAAACGAATTAAAATTTTATTTTTAATTCCAGCTGGCCAATGTCAGGTGACCCGGATGAACGCGTTTGGTCGATACTTTTACATTGGCACCACCCACGGTAGTCTCGTAGTCATAGATAGCTCCACCCTCTCCACCTTGGCAGTCTGCCAGCCATATAAACCACATGCGGGGGAGGGGAAAGTCTCGCCTAACATATCCGCCATCTTACCTCTTACATTCCATACCCCATCCCCCCGCGAAAATTCAGGGGGTGATCCCCCCGAAATTGATTCAGAGGGGGCGCGTGAAGCTTTTTTGACTTTGGGCGAAGGTTTTAACGATCTAGTCATGACTGTGTTGAGAGATGACCTTGGGAAAGATAAAGGTGAAGGTCAGGATGTTGAAGGTCGTAGTGTGATTGATAAGAGGGTGTATTCGTATTTAATTGCGTGGTCGAGTGATAATTGGATTAAGTAATAATAATAATTAATTAATTATTTGGTATTAATTATGAATTAATTAATTATTAAGTAATTAATTATTGGCATTCAGTATATCGTTTAGTAAATTTAAATCGCTGATTTTTGGTAGATTTAATCCGTTCTATTCTGTGTATTTGGTTTTTATCTAAATTAAGATCAAATGCTTTTGTCAAAATTCACAAATTATTTTCTCAAATCATTTACATTTTCGTATAGTCATCACATTATTCTCTTTTTCAAATGTTCTATTTTATCAACTAGTTTTGTGAAATAGTGTTTTTCACAGTTTGCCTCTATTTAAAGCAATCTAGTTATAAATATTATAATTGTATGATAGTGAAGTATCGAGTGTTTCTATTGGATGATTTAGCTGACCAATCATGAACCCGGATCAATCTTAAACGTGTCTAGTCATGACTATATGAACTATTTTTGAATTGAACTCGATTTTCGATCAATTTTGATGTATACTTATGCGATGATTTTATTAAATACGTTACAAAAGGTAAAAGAAAGTTTATTTTATGTACAGCATCATAATTGTTGTTTAAACTTATTTCACAAAGATTTGATTGACCCCATTTTTCCATCAGTGATTAAATAAAATTATTTTAAACAAATAATTTCAACTTTTTTGAGCTATCCAGTTCAAATGTTTAAATTTTACTAGTTTACTGTTACATTTGATTGGCTGACTTCTGACTTACTGTGCAGAACTTAATGGCTGTGAATCTTATTGGCTACTGGTAGCAGTTACTTGACGAATAGGACTCAAAGGTTTTAGTCATATGATAGCTACTGGCCAATAGTGATCATTGAGCTGAATTACAGCGATTTAGACCTTGTTTTTTTCCAGTGTTGTAAATATATTGCAATAAATGGCATTTTTTGTTCTTTATTCTTTGAATTCATTTCTTGTTTGATGTAATAATGTCAAGTATTTATATTTGTCAGTTTCTTTAACTAAGTCAAATACATGTATAGTTTGTATTATATATTCATTAGAATTAATCATGATTTTTTCAGTAATTTATGATTTATTGCCTGTATAATCAATTTTGAGATTATAAATTAATTTCCTTGGGATAATAATGTTTTAATTTTGTACATGATTCAAACTTCAGACGCAACTCTCATAATAATCATTTAACAATGATAATAAATTTTTACTTAAATTTTGACAATGTTTTATAAATAGGTCTTAAATTGGTTTATAAAGAATATAATTTTGGCGATTTTAACCATTTCTTTAACTTCAGTTCTGTAACACTCTATAACATAAAAATGAACAAATATTTTCATATCTAACTACTATACTTATGTTGCATTGCTCTGGTCTGATTAAATTCACAACTGAAATAATTAATATGAAGCTTACTTGTTATTGTTTTCATAATCTCAGTTGTGTATTAACTCGTTGTAACTATTAAATTGTATTATTTACTGAGTAATTGCATTAGTTACTGAGTTGCGTTTTTATATTTTCTGGCAATCTCAACAACATTGCAGAATTTATTGCAATCATACAAATCTTCAGCCACGTCTTTTCAACAATTATAAATTCACTAAAATTACAAGAAAAAAAAACGTAAAACTGGAAACAGAATATCAGCCTATAATGCCCTTTCTTCCTATCTTATGTTACAGGCATAAAATCTTAATTAAAGGATCTTAAAATTGACACAAATATAAAAACCAAAACATTTTTAAACTTCATGACCCCCTCTCATATCGCTTGTTTCTTCTACACAATTCAGCAAAAGGCACCCTGAAAACCCACACTTTCTCCTACCTTTTATCCTACCCCCTCCACCATCTTGAATTCCATCTATATGGACCCCACTTTCCATCCCACTAAAATTTTGCTTCCTAGTTTCAATATACATTTTTTTCCTATCTTCGCTTTGTTTCTTTCTGTCCTCCCCCTCAATTGAAGCGTTCTCCCCGCTGGCCCTTTGTAGTGACGGCCATCTTCGCCTACTTCTCACGCTAGCCGTGCGGCTCTTAGGCGCCGGCGGGCCGTTAGCTAGCCGCTGTAGCCTCTGGGCCGCTACGCTCTCCATGCTAAGCTTAACGGCCGGGTAGCGTTCTAGCACTGAGTGAAAGTGGTCGGCTGACAGAGAGAACACTGTGCAGAAGTTCTCGGCTCGCGCGCTGGCTACGCGACGACAATTAGACAGCAGGCTGATTTCTATATAAGTAAGTTTAATGCTGGTTAAAAGTTATTAAGTTTTATAGGCAGTCGTATTAGAAATAACTAAGATTAATGAGATTTAGAAGTTAAGTTCAATGCTAGTTAAGTTTTATAAGTTGTTGAATTTGCTAAAATATGCAACGAGCACAATTTTAAAAGATGTTATAAAGCACATGAAAATCGATCGAATAATCTTTGATTTGGAATCAGGATGACTTATGATCAAATTAAAAAATCTGACAGATTAATGTTATAGAGACCTCCAAAGTAGGATCCATCAGAGAGACTAGTGATGATCTCGCCAGATTTATTGATGATGTCAACAATGCCTTCTTGAATGAAGAACATCTTTGTTCCCACACTTCCTTCTCTGATGATGTAATCACCGGTCTGGAACACCTCGTGACACAACTTTGTGACAACGTCCGTCACAAAACTGTCATCGGAGTGAGTGAAGAATGGCACGGATGACACAAGCGCGCGACAGTTGAAGCTCACTATTTCCTAGTAAAAGAAATACCTAAATTTATGTTCATGGGCTAATGCGTACAGATTGTAGGTCAAGTTTTTTACATAGTTTTTTTACATATTAGGCCATGGATCGTGTAGCAGCTAAATAAACTGCCATATAGCATTATGGCGATCTAATTAGCAGCCATATAAAGCATTGCGACTGCGATATCAGATCATGAAAACCAGTTACAGAGGAGGTTCTGTATAATGTTAGATTTCTTTACAGAAATTTGTTTTGTGGTACAAATGCTTGCACAGACTGACAATTTTAAAAATAGGTACCATTTACTACCAATATTATAAATAGCAGTCGACTTTTATCACTTTTTCTGAAATGGCTGGCAATGAATAGCCATTGAAAGGATGTCTACCAGTTACCATCTTTACTTCAAATGACTGTCGTTTCAATATAATTTCATACTTACATATATTTCAAAATAATTACATATATCTGTCATTGACTGCCATAATTACATATGGCTTCCATCCTATCAA
The DNA here is from genome assembly GCA_034700105.1 of Oconnorella tubifera. Lineage (NCBI taxonomy): Eukaryota > Metazoa > Annelida > Clitellata > Enchytraeida > Enchytraeidae > Oconnorella > Oconnorella tubifera. The sequence goes on from JAQIXG010002785.1 coordinate 10,868, forward strand.
AATTACAAACGGTTTATTTATCGCAATTGCAAATTGAGCCCATTTTACATTTTTTGTCAGTAAACGCATCGACTGACCTCTTTAAGGCACTCATTGACTTCCGCTAAAATACTTCTTTCATCGAACATTTTTCCCTGAAATCGATGTCCGTAGTAGCTCGTTATTCTTCGTCTCAGTGATCGAGGAAGTTTACGCGTTGCCATATACTCTTCAACTTGCTTGCACTAAATAAAAAAAGTCTCATTTTTCTGTACGCAAATTAATCGCAATTATGGCTTCGCAATAATTGCAAAACTCTATGGCTTTGAATCATAAAACATGATTCAATGCTGGGTTATTTTATCAGCCAGATACAGATACATCGAGACAAAACAACAATTTAAGCAAAAAGCTAATGAGTAAAAAAAATGTTAATTGAAAAGAAGACGAGCAACTTTGGATAATTGGAACTCTCTATCAGTAAAATAAAACTTACTTTTTAAATAAAATAAATCTATTATTAAAGAAATCATATAGAATCAGGTTTTAGGACGATTCGTCCCAGGACGATTCGTCCACGAGACGAATCGTCTGAGACAAACCATCCGGGGACAAATTATCCGGACACCTAGAATCAGTAAGATATTTTTTACACATATATTTGAATTCTATTAAATTTTCTTATTATTATTGAACAAGATACCTTCAACAACTTAAGTTAAGATATGATAAAATTCAGATAATATATGATTACGTCGAAATAAAACTTACAGCATTATTAAATAAACAGTAAACCTATTAATAAAAAGCACTATTAAATCGGCTTATTCTAATTTTAAATTGAACCTTTTCATCATATAGTCTCTTGGAGGTATCGAATGACTGAATGAGTGTGGTCGAATGACCCACAAAGAGAGCATAAAAAGTTGCCCCCGTTACCATACTAATGATGGTAAGCCAGACGTCGGATACGCACTGTGGGGGATAACGTCCGTAGCCTATGGATAACATATGAGATAAGGCTTTGAACAAGGCCCATGTGTACTGCTCTAAAACCGGGGCATCCTGTAAATTAAAAACAATGTAATTGAAATCAATTGAACACAGTAAATAATACAGATATTCATGTAGGCCTATATACATAATTATATATATTACTGTCTTACAATAATATTTATGTATACTATTGTCTTGCAATAATATATTTAGAACATTTAGATCTACCAGAATTATAAGGTAGATTAATGTCCAAAAAATTACAGTGTATAACTTGTGTGACTGTCAGATTATAATCATTATTCACAGAAATAAAAACTCTCAATTATTCCCTGCATTAATATTATAAATTTCCTTAATTAACTTAACTTACAACATTGAAAATATAATTGAGAAATGTCGTTTAGCTTGCAACAGCATATAGTACTTTATAATATAGATAGGCCTAAATTTTAAACTGAAATGAGATATTCAGATAAATACTAAAAACTCAAAAGCACTAGCTCTCCGAGACAGTCCTAAAAGATAGAAGTGTTAAAAGCGAGCAATATTTAAAATATAAGCACAAAGTATAAGTTCTTATATATAATATTAGCCTAAGGGGATTCACTAATATAATCTCTCAAAATATAAAACAATTTCCTCTATAGAATACGTTGTATTTTATATTAATTTTCTAAAGTTTCATTAAATAATCATATTGCAATTATACTAATAAACTTTTAAGTAATTAACAGGATATTACAAAAGAATTAGCTTATTTTAATGAAAAAGCTACAGGCTGTTTCTTCAGTCAATTATTTTCTCGCCCGGGGCTCCCTCCTATACTTAAAACATCAAATTAAAACAGATAACAAATTGCTCTTTAACACTTAAAAATAAAAATAATTATCAATACTTGTGTTGAATAATGATGCCCTGAAAGATATACTTTTAGTGAAATTATAATTACTACAAAACAATTCATTTTAATTAATATTCTAAACACACTGTAACTACATTAAGCTGAGGAGGGGCTGGGGGCGGTTGCAGAAAATATGTAATTTAGAATGTCCCCTTTTTGTTAAACTTTTAATTAAATCGATTAAAGAATTTTAAACCCTGGGACACAATTTATGACAATTATGACAATTTAAGATAACTTATTCAAAATTTGAGTTAGGAAGAATTTAGAAAAAGTCTAAGTTGAATATTCATAAAAATTATCAAGTTAAGATAAAACAAAACTTAACAAAAGCTTTTTTTCATTTTAAGATTTTCATTTTGACTTTGTAAATCCTACATTTTGAAACTTTAACAATACTTAAGAGAAAACTCAGAAATTGTTTGTGAGTCGGGTCCTAATACTTTATTTTAAAGGAAGGGGGGACATGCCCCAAGGGAATCAGCTGCCATTTTGCAAGAAAAGAATCGATTTGTTGAAATCAGAGGTCATCGCTAGTAGCTATGTCAATTCAGATAAAATACTAGAGTTTCTAGAGAGAGAGGCCTTTCATTTAACAAGCCCCGCCCTTTTTATAAAAAAAACATGAAAAAAGTGACTCAGGCGTTCTTATCTTAGTCAAACCTTGAGATCATTGATCGCTACCCATGTGTTATCAGGAAAATCTTGCAACATTGGAACTAAAAACTGCAAGCACCCGTTCCAGTGACCAATCAGCAACATCATTCCAATGAGATTAAATATTCGCATAAACATGCCCGCTATGCTGAGAAACTGAAATAATGAACAAAAAATTGTACAAATCAGAAATATTTAGAAATGATTTAATAGTATACAGAGTGACTAGGTGTCTCATAATTTTTAGCATCGAATTGTATGTGTTTCAAACTGTAATATTTGCGATTGCCTTGATCAGGAATAATTATTATTTCGATGATATAGTATAATGTAAAAATACAGTCATAAATATATTATACTTTGTATATTTAAGTCACATTGATTGTGTATAATTGAGAATTTTAAAATCTTTATTTATTTTATAAATTAAAGTTGATAGAGTGTCAGTGAAATGAAAATATTAAGTTGAATCCAAAAAGTTAGCGTCTGGTCTAAAAGCACTACACAAATTTAATTTATTTAAAACATAAATTTCTGTGCACCTCTTCCCATTGGCTAATATAACGAACAAGCCTTGAAAGACGAAGTAGGCGGAGCAAACTGAGAAGCTTAACCAATCGAAACATTCGAAGAGCTCGACCTATATTTAGAAATCAGAAAAATGGCACAAAAAGAAATTTTAGAATTTGTATTAAAAAACGATACTATATGGATATATACTTATTCAACTATTGTTATTATTATTGTCATTATTTAACAAGCCACTTGTATTTTAGCTAATTATTTTCCTTCAATTTGTTTAACTAATAATCGTTAGTTTGAATTCGTTGAATTAAGGTCAAATATTAACCAGTTAAGTCTTCAAATAACAACCCGAAGCCATAAAATTTAACTGCCTCATTATTAAACTGTAAGAACTGAGTTACATCAGCGATAATTACTGCGACTATCTCAGCGACTAAAACAACAGTTGATAGCCTAAATGTCAGAGCGACTAATTAAAATTCTGGAATAATTTTATACCAAACATTAAAATGTGCAATATAGATTCTTCATAAATTGACTTTAATTCACCAATCAAATGGTAGACAAGCAAAATATACAGAAAACCATATTAAAAATAAAATAAAACAATAAAATTTATAGTTGAGATTATTGATTCATTACAACATTATAAGATGCTTATAATTAAGGCCACTTATAAAATTGTCACTATGATGCAAAATTATATCCCATATTTACTCTTATATGTGATGCAAAATTCTCAGTGTATAGACCAATATACAGTGAATAATTAGAGCCTATATTTACTGCATATATTATGCAAATAAGGGCTTATTTACCGGCGTGCATGAGCTGACGGCCGTTATCGTCAGGCGAGGCTAGCAAGATGACGTAATCGAAGGGCAAAGAACTAACTAAGTCAAGTAGAAACCATGTCTTTAGGTAACGCTTAGCTATCTCTCTAGGCTCTAAGATTATCTCATCTGCATAATTCTTAATCAGTACTCCTGTAATAATATAACATCTCATCAATGACATTAATATTAATAAGAACTTGTCTTATTAAAAAACATATTGAGCAACATAGTCACCATATTATACCATGGTATCAAATGTCGCGCCTGTAGATGTAAAAGATAATACAGAGTCACTTAAGTTTATAGAACATATGAATAACTGGCTCGGAAACATCTAATGATAAGCAAGATGTTCATATATATACATTGTAATATAAAAAAAGCAGTAAAAATAATAATATTAGTTATAACACCCAGGGCCCGTTCTTTGACGGGTGTTAATTACTAGTAATAATAATAACAATAATAATAAAAGCCGACACTTGGCTCAAGATAGCCATGATTGAAGACAAAGTACAGGATACAGTGTACAGAGGCTGCGATAAATATAGAAACTAGGTTAAAGGATGCAGCAAGTTAATAAATGATCCACAACAGTGGCTCATGAGTTTATATTACGATCATAATACCAAAGCGAAATAAAATCAAAAACTCTGTAATTTATTATGTCAAATTATGCCTACTGTTGCTTCAAAATATTAGATAAACTAAATAAACTCATAAAGTTATAAAACAATATTCAATTATATATAACATTAATTAAAAAAATGGAACAAGACTACAGATTTTATAGACTTAGTTGAAATAAAACAATAACAACAATATAACAATATAATGTAATCGGTGTCGATACCTCTCTCTATCTCTTTCTCTCTCTCTCTCTCTCTCTCAACTCTTTTTAAAATCAAAATTATTTAACTCTATTTAAACAACTTCTATCTTTTTTATCTATTAAATCAACGACAGTTTAATCGATGCTTCTTTACAACCGCTACCATGACTCAAACTGTCGACCTCCAGGCAACAAATCAACGATTCAATTAAAAGCCAAGCAGATAAAATAACACAGGAAAAACGTCGTATTTTAAATGTCACATTTAATCCTTGCAGTAGAAACCTAAGGCGTGGGGTTCGTTACTGGGTCAATTGAGCGTCGAAGGACGGCGGAGGAAGGCTCGGGGGCCGGGGACGTGACGGATCAGGGCGGCCTCGGGCCCTTGAGTTATATTTCCACTTATCGGATAATTAGATCTACTTGATTTTTTTAATATTATCAACAATTGCAATCAGTGGAAAATTGACTTTTTCTGTTGGCAAGTAAGATGGTTTTAACTAGGAAATGTATGTTGTGTTATAGAAATCAAAGATTATGAGAAATAATTAAAGACAATGAATAAAAATAAATAAAACAACTAATGAGACAAAATAACGATAATAAATAATGAAAAAATCTAATTTAGTCAATTTATTGATCTTTGTTCAAACCAAACAGTCAGTCATAGAACATATTCTGATGATCATAATGAGTCAGAAAAAGATAATAATGATGATGACGTTAATTGCTGATGACGTTAATAATGATGACATTGATGATGATGACGATGATGATGACGATGATGACAGTGGCGTAGGCAAGGGGGGGGTTTAAAACCCCCCCTATTCAGATGCATAACAAAAATTTTATCGTATTCTGTGAAACTGGATATTTCTGAATATTCTTTACCAAAAAATCTGTTTTTTTATGATCAAACTGAGTGGCAACACTGCTTTTCATCGTATTTGATCAGACGAAACTTCTGTTCTTGATGCCAGTAATTTGAATTACTGACATAAATAATAATCTAGTGTTAATATCAGTTAAATAATAAATAATAAATCACAGTGATT
>JAQIXG010002786.1:0-16650 GCA_034700105.1 Oconnorella tubifera
TTAGTTTTGGGTTGTTTTAGTTTTGGGTTGTTTTAGTTTTGGGTTGTTTTAGTTTTGGGTTGTTTTAGTTTTGGGTTTTTTAGTTTTGGGTTGTTTTAGTTTTGGGTTGTTTTAGTTTTGGGTTTTTTAGTTTTCATATTTTTCAGTTTTTCTGCGAATTTAGTTTTATCTTTCTGTTTTGTTTAATCGTGTTAATTTCTTGTTATTAGGCTAATGAATTGGTTATGGTTGTTTCAGTTGTATAAAATAACATCATTAGATGAACATAATCTTGTGATTATTTAATGAAAATATTATATTCCGAATGATTATAATCATATGTTCTAAAACTTTAGCAAAATCTCTGAATTTTTTACGGATTTTTTTTCTACAGGGCCAGCAGTTTTAAAAAGTCCAGATCCTCTGACAACTGGTCGATGGACGACTGTTTCTGTGGAAAGAAATCGACAAGATGGATCGCTGACTATTGATGATAAATATACAGTTAAAGGTTTGCATGTGTGTTAACATATAGTAAAAAAACTTTTATAGTTTTATAATTTGTTATCTGTTTTATGTTAATATATATAAGAGTGTTTGGATAGAATTTTCATCTGTATATGTACATATTGAATCAATTGATGGATGAATGGATGGCTATTTAAATAATGAATTATAATTTACTGGTAATTAATTGTATGAATTAATTAATTAATTAATGCAAAAACTGATGATTGAAAGAAACAGTAAATGAATGTCATTCATGAAGACAATTTTTGTTAATCTAAAATATTACCTGTCACTCATTACTTAGGCTCCTCCCCCGGCGACACAGTAGGCCTAAATCTAAAGACTCCACTCTATCTGGCAGGTGTCAATCATTCTCTTGTACGCGTGGCGCCCTCTGTGGGCGTGGCCTCTGGCTTTAGTGGCTGCATTTCACAGGTTAGTGTACATTTTTTTTTATTCGTAATCTTATGTTGTTCTATTATTAATTAAAAGTATTTTTATTTGTTCTAACTGTTAGGATTAGGGTTAGAGTCAATACATATTGAATACATATTCTAAATACATACTATACAAATACCTAATTTTTATTCATTTTCAGCTAAAAATAGGAAAAGTTGCTGCAGATTTGATTAACGGAGCTGTTGAGTTTAGGAATATACAGGAATGTGACAACGGTCGTCCTAAGCCTTGTTCCTCTCTGCCTTGTAGGAACGCAGGAACATGTCAGGAACAAGGACATGCGTTTCACTGTCGGTGTCCGCTTGGTTTCTCAGGAACAACTTGTAGTGAAAGTGAGTGATTTAGAAGTTTTAATTATGATTTATTGCGTGATTTGTTAAATCGGCCTTGACAAATTGGCCTTGACAAATCGGCCTTGTCAAATCGGCCTTCACAAATCAGCCCTGACAAATCGGTCCCGAGAAGTTTACCCCGGATTATTAGTTAGTTCTTAGGGTTAGGGTTGGCGTTAGGGTTAGGTTTAGGTTTAGGATTGAAGTTAGGGTTAGGATTCGATTTGGTGTTAAGTTTAGGGTTGATTTTCTTACTGATTCGCTCGCTGTCTCACTAATCGCCTGACTGACTGTCTCAATCATTCTCTGTCTAATTTATCTACTAACTAATATCTAAACATTAAATTATAGTATTTAAATGAAACAATTAAACAATTAGTATTTCTAAAAAAATTAATAACGTAAATATTTCAGAAGTCAGAATAGAAACTTCCGCTGAATTCAACGGGACCGGATATTTGGAACTGTCTCAGAATCTCCTGCCTCATAAGAGCACCACAACATCCGAGGTCATCCAGTTTGTGGTCACCACCGGGCAGAGAGATGCACTGCTCTTCTGGCACGGGCAGATGCCCACCACACCCGGTAGGGGCAAGGATTACGTGGCAATTGCCATCGAAAATGGGCAGGCCGTTTTCAGGTAAAAAATTGGATGGTTTTTATGGTGAAATTTACTTACTGTAGAAATAAAGCTTAGAAATTGAGCAGATTGTATTTGTGGTTTAAATTAAATTTGTATTGATAGTATTATAACAATTATGTGTGGTATTTTAGTTCTAAATTAAACTAAAAGATTATTATATGGTGCCACTTTTGTCTGTGAGATTTTAGTTATCATTTTAATTGAAATTGCGCCTCATTTTCAAAAAGAATACTGTTTTTATGGTGTCTTAGTTCTTATATTAACTGAAATTTCTATCATTGCAAGAATGGTTTTTGTGGTATTTTAGTTATTGTGTCAATATACCAGTTTTTGTGTTATTTTAGTTGTTATTTGAATGTAATGGTTTTGTGATGTTTTAGTTAATATTTCAATATTAATTTAAATATTAACTAAAATATAGTTTCTGTGGTATTGCAGTTACCAACTTGGCAGCGGTGTTGCTAATATTACCTCAAATGAAATCATTAACGACAATCTGCCTCATCACATAATGGCCTCTAGGTTAGAGGCTATTAAATTATCATAATTTATTCACCTCGAATAAATTTTCTGAATTTATTACTATCTTAAAATATTATATTTAGTAAAAGTGAAAGAATTATGCAATAATACTTTATATGCTTAATTAATAGTCTATTAATCGCTTAATTGTAAGTACTTGTATTTCAAATATACCACTTCAAGTGTATTTTAAGCAAAATTAAATAATATTATATCTGATCATTGTATTAATTTATTTCATGAGTAGTTTTGTGTTTGTTATATTGTTGTTGTCTTATTCAATTGTTTCGTCTGCAAAATAACTAGGTACTTTGAATTCTTACTCGTTTTTTTAAATTTTATTTTGCAGTGTCAACAATTAATTAATTTTTTATCTGATTTAGGACTGGGAGGGAGGGAAGTTTGGAAATAGATGGATTCAGTTATTATGATGGGGAATCCGGGGGAACTTTGACTGAACTGGATACGTACGGAAATATATATCTCGGTAAGTTAAGATATTAAGTTCAATATAAGTTCTCTCATTAAGTTCTATTCAGTTCTGAGAATAAGTTTGATACAAGTTCTGAAAATAATGTTCTTTATAAGTTCACTCGATAAGTTCTATTAAGTTCTGAATATACGTTTAATAGAAGTTCTCAAATTAAGTTTCGTTAAGTTCAAACAATAGAGTTCTACATAAGTTCCAACAATGACTTTTGTGTAAGTTCCAAAAATTTCATAAGTTCTATTAGTTCTTTCAAGAAATTTTATCAACTTTCGAGGGTACTTTTGATAAAATTAAATTAAATAATCGCAAATTAAATTGAATGAAATTCAAACAATAAGTGCTACATAATTCTAACATTAAGTTGTATATAGTTTTTACATTGTAATAATATTTGACAATTATTATTATAAATTTGAGTCTATAAACTAATTTGTTATCTTTTTCAGGGGGCGTTCCTGACCCCCAGCTAATGACAGGGGGTAGATTTGACACGGGTCTGGTGGGGTGCATCTCTAAGGTTCACCTGATGACCGAGGGGCCCCTGGATCTGATGGAAGCGGCCGTGAGGGGGGTGGATGTCACACCCTGTGAATCTTGACTTAGAAATTTGAACTAAACATTTTTTTTTAAACTTTTTGTTACTTTTTTCAGTTGAATTAATTAAATTAAAATTTAGTCGTAAAATTTATTTTATAAGTAACTTAACAGCTTGCAATTTTATTGTATAATTAACTTAATAACTAATAATATTCTGGGATATCTAACTTAATAACTAATTATTTCAGTGGATAACTAAATCAATAATTTTTTGAGACTGATGTAAAAATAAGAGGTATGCTATAAAATGGACAGTAGTATTATTTTGTATTATGCTATAAATGTGACTGTAGGTAGGCTTATAATTGTAGACTTTATTGAAATAAATAGATGGCAGATTATATTGTAGACATTTTGTGTCCGAAGTGTTTTTGGTTTTTTATTTGGGGGGGGGGGCAGGTGGAAGGGGGGAAACCCTTCCCATGAATTTTGAAAGTAAATATATTTTTACATGTATTGAAACTAATTTTAGCATTTTGCACTTAGCAGTCTGGCGGCGCCACTGTTATAACTTTACTGTAAAAAAATCATGGGGAGATCCCTCCCCCCCATATTACCTCTACAATTTACTTACACGCAATGAAATCTTACTACGTAGGTGTATTTATAAATTATAAAGGCCTATACGTAGGCCTACACTGCACTAGGTCTATGATAATAGTGACTCTTCATTAATATAGGACTAATGGCTTTTACTTTAAGTAATTTAATTATTTCAAACAAACACTTAAAAGATGTTAGGAATATTTAATTGACGATTTAAGATAAGCTGATTCGTCATAGACCACGTGATTGCGGTCCAAGGCGCGCATTGATACAAAAAGAAAAAATGCACAATAAAAATGTCGTGTCATTCAGCGCTGTCGACTTGATTATAGTCACGTTATGTAGAAGGAACAGGGGGGTCAGTTATTTCTATGGAGAGGGGTGGAGGGGGTCAGTTATTTCTATGGAGAGGGGTGGAGGGGGTCAGTTATTTCTATGGGCTATAAAATGATCTAAGCAAATATGTGGTTACAAATGGAACTTAGGCCTAATGCCAAAAAAATTATGTTTTTAGTCAGGGATCTTGTCAAATTTTAAATTTTTAAATATTTCTGAATCTTTTACAAACAATAGAGCATATGATATAGGCCTATGTTATAGGCCTACATCCGTAGGCCTATGTTATAGGCCTACTGATGTAGGCCTATAACATAGGCCTACTGCTATTTTTTTACGTAAAACATTTATGCAACATTCAATACAATAATTACATTAAATGTTATAAAAATGAATATTATATTAATTATTTTAACATTATTTTTTATTGTAGAGATTTCGCATTTATTCGATTTCTCTAATAATTTACGAAATTTATTTATTTTTTTTCGTCTGACTAAAACCAGTGGCGATCCTCAACTTTCAAAACGGCGGGATTTTAATCTTAAAATTCAAAATTGAACGAATTTTCGACTTAATTCACTATTCTTTGCATTTTTATGTAACAAAAAATGCCGCGATATTTAAGCTTAACGCTTAAAATTGACAAGATAAACTTTGACTATCTTCTTTTGTGAATCTTTTTATTAGTAAATACATAATATGTTGGTTATAACAAATAATAAATTATCGTTTTTCATAATTTCAAACAAAATAATAACAAGATAAAAACATTATACGACTAGAATTTCGCAAAAGGGGTGATTTTCATTTTATTTTCAACGGGGGGCTTTAACCACTAAAACCCCCTTCTCATAAATCGAATAATAAATCGATATAATCAAGTAATGATTTTTTGTTATAAAATTCTCTCAAGTTTATCTAATCAATAAAAATAATACCAAATCGCATTGGCCCCCTCCCCCTCCTCTTTATCCTATGGATAAATAAACACTTTATCCATATGATAAAGTGTTTAATCCTAGAAGTGAATCTTAACTTCGCAGAATTGAATATAAGCAAGTATCATTTAAGATTTTCATTGATGTAAATTGTTTCAAACAAAAAAGCTTAATCTCATTTATAAAGTAGAAGGCGTTATAAGTACTTGTACTTGAATTGAAACTATCGCGGCATACTTATAAAAGTACTTTAGAAGTACTTATAATTCTTATAAAAGTTATGGATACATGTATTTCTCACTTATAAACTTTTAATTGCCGACGAGTTCGTTTAATTTATACGGTATTAATAACGAAATATATCTGTTAAAAAAATTCTTAAAATAAAATTGTATTAATAATCTACTGTAAGTTTTAACTTTATTGCTTTTACTAAATATCCTTATGCATTTCATTTGTGTTCTTTTATTTATACGCATAATACTGTATATTTAAATGCTGACTAATATTCTGCCGTGTTTGTCTGTTTTATATTCTATAAGGTAAGCCTATAGCTATTTCTAAGTTTTTTTAACTTTAATTTAATTTAATTCATAGCGTGTAATACAGTGGCGTCACCGAGTATTGAATAAGGGAGGAGGAGGGGGGGGTTTCCTGAAAAAAACGTGACCTTTTTGAGGTTTATGCTTACTTTTCGTCTAATCAGGCCTACTGGTATCATCTGCGAATACTATAAATATCAAACGAAAACTTTTTCTTAATTGTAAAAAGGGAGGGGGGGGGGTAACCGCTAAACTTCTGCAATTAACATTCAACAATTTCTTTAAACCTTCAATGGGGGGGGGGGTTTATAGCCCCCACAACCCCCCCCCAGCCCTTGGTTACACCACTGCTGTAATAACTTACGTGACGTGTAGTATTAATACGTCCAGATGTTACTCAGCGTCTGATTAAGTTAGGTATATACTTCTATAATTTATTCATTTATTTATTTAACAATTAAATAATGCATTTCAAACATCGACAATATGTAAGAAAACAGGCTTATAGCTACTCATTTTTAGCTTATTAACGATTACTTTAAATAATTATTATGCCATAATTACATGATTAATAGTTATTGTTTAAATTAATTGTATTCGATAGAATTGGCTGGTGTTTTAAATAATGACTGAATATTTTATTTAGTTCAAAGTGAAATTATTGCAGAAATATTTAAGAGTCACTTCAGAAAAGAGACTGAAAAGGTATGAATACAGCAATAAAAAGAGAAAGAGAAATTAAAACGCGAAAGTTTTCCATTCGTCCCAGCATCATTCTCAAACTTATGAACTTTATCTACTCGTTAAAAAAGCGAAGTCTATGCCTTAACCAGTGAACAAAAGTTAACTTGAACCTTTAACGCGTTAAAATGAAGTTAAATCATTCGATTAAATTAATAAAGCAAGGTTCTTATAAGGTTAAAGACTTCAAAATTAGAGACAAGTCTAAAGAATCCATTGAATCATCCGGTGTCTACATCATAAATCCAGATTTATCCGATTCCACAATAATTTCACCTTCCGATTCCACCGATTCCCTTTCCCATCAAACTTCCTTCAATTCGGTAAACTCCAGCAGCCCCTCCACAAGGAAAACCCAAGATGAACCACCCACCAGATGCCTCGTACTTCGCGGTCAAGACGGAGATGTCCCCTACACCACCCGCTACCACATCGACCAGGACATGCAGTCCAAGTCCCTCTGCCGTCAGGTGGTGCTGACCGACTGCGTCCCTTGCTGCAACAGAGAGAATAGGCTCTGCCCGGCGCACTGCTTTGCCTGGAACTTCATCAGAAGCGAAGCGTTCCTCTACAGTCTCCATACGTTAGCCATCCTCATAGGCACCACCAAAGAGATCCTTGATCTCAGACACAGCTCTCCAGTGTTGGAACTCGTTGAGACAACCATTGAGACATCAGCAACAGTCTTGCTTATCATCGTAAGGATGGGTAACTCGATTGAAGGATTCTATAAAGTTAAAAAAACACTTAGATATGTCGAATACGTTTCTGAAGATGATGACATCAAGAATAATGTTCATTTGAAGACGATGAGGTTCTGGATGTTGATGTTTATAGCGAGCGGAGTGGCGCTTTTAGTTGTCTGCATCGGTTGCTTCTTGACGTTTTATTTCTACGTACATCTAGGATGGACAATCTTATCAAATAACTTCTGTTTGATAACGATCACAGTACTGGCTGGGTTGTATTTGGAGAGGGTCAGTTTGGCTGTGGCTACAATACGAGAGGATCAGAACAAGGCCGTTTTGTGCGAGGCTTTGTTGTTATTGAGGGAACTTTGCGTTAGTAGCGAGGAGAAGGGAAAGGTAACGGAAGTAGTAAAAGAGAAACATAATCCGAGGAATTTTTTAAAGGCGTTGAAAAGTACGAAGGCTTACGAACAACCAGGTCATATCATTTATATAACGATACAGGACAAGAATGGGAAAGATTTGAATTTAAATATGGTAGAGGTGGAAGATTAATTAGTCGTTATTAATTAATCTTAATTAATTAGTCTTTATTAATTAATCTTAATTAGTGGAGTGAATGAAATAGGCTTTATTACAAACGTTACAGGTTTGATTGAAATCATTGTCTGTACTTAAATAGGTCTAGTTTTTTTAAGTGATTTAGTAAAATGAGATTTTGTGAAGATGAGGCGATGGGAAGGATTTTTTTGGAGGGGAGGGGGAGGGTATGGCAAAGCGCGAATGAACGAATATTACTAAAAAATACCAGATTTTTATCTATTTATTTATATTTATTTGTAACGCCCCTTGTTATTGCATTATTTGTTATTGTTTTACTGCAAGTTTTTATTGGACAAAATTCTCCTAGAATTGCTTTTTGTGTAAAAAACTGTATGGATAAAATGTACTTTATGAAGAGAAGTCAAACCGTAGTTTAATAACGAGTACAGTTTTCAAACAATTTTTTAAACTTTTATTGTTAACAGTCATTTTGCACATTTTGATATAATCTTATCATAATTTCACTCAATCTTTCTATCTCTCTCTCTCTCTCTCTCTCTCTCTCTCTCTTTATTTCTCTTTCTTTCTCTTTATTCTCTATTTTTTAAATAATATAAATACTATTGTTAATCCTATCTTTCCAAAAACATCTCTCAGCCATCTGGAAGAAAACAAATTTTCTCAATTTCACTAAATTCACTCATTTTCATCCAGTCACATTCATTATAAACTAAACCATAAACGCATTATACAAAGTTAAATAAGTACATACACAAAACTATTAATTCTTATACATTTAAAACATTTATACAATTAAATATATCGAAAATAAAACACACACACTAATCATTATATCAGTTAATCGTCAAATTTTCAATTCTATATTTCGTCAAAATGTTTTAACTTCCGGTCTAAATGGAGCTCAACTTCCGCTTGTTAGCGAGGCGTTCTATTGGCTGGGGGGATTTGCAGGAGGAAGCAGTAGGGGAGGGAATGATGGTTTCCATAATTTGTCGACTGTTGTAGACGTCAAAATAGGGAACCACTGTTTCCCAAACCTGTGAAGAGCGAATCGGAAAGAAAATGCAACTCGGGTAAATCGATTAATATTCCTGTATTGGATTAATATTAGAAGTTGAAGTAAGAAATTAGAGGTTGCATTCCTAAGTGGCTTTTTGCCGAGATGAATAATTATTAGTTAGAAAGTTTAGAGTTAGATTCAAGCGTTACTTTTTGATTATTAAATTCATTAAATCTATTCTACCTTTTATCTAGTTCATACTTTTTCACAAATTATTTCATTTACACAATTAAATAAATTAATCAATCAATTAATCAATCAGTTAATTAATCAATTAATTAATTACTTAATAAGAAATCGTTATTTAACAGCATTGGTTAACATATGCATAAATTTCTTTATATTTCTATGATTTCATAAGATAATTTCATTTTTTAAAAAGGTCATCAGATTTTTTCTACCTTTCCTTCTTTGAGAAGTTTAGTAGCAGCCTCGATGTCAGGGGCCATATATCTGTCTTTATCCCAAGGCCTAAAATCAACGAGAAAGAGAGAATTAGAAACAGAAAAAACACAAATTGATTTTAAATAATTAAATAAGTTGTTGATCTATTATTATTGTTAATAGTTTTACTTGTAATTGTTACAAAAACAGGAAATTCAAATTTTTATAGAAATTTGTTTATATTCTACGATTAGTTTCTATGAAATTTAGTAAAATAGAATGAATCTAATTATAATAAAGTATTAAAGTGTAGACGATTATTTAATTTATGTTATATCTGCTAAAAGTAAAGTTTGCAAAAATAATAATATGGGTCAGAAGTTTTGAATTTAATTTCTTGTTGCAATTTAGACTTCAAATGAACAATTTATTTATTTAATTAACGAACAGTTTAATTTACTTGGCAATAACTTGGTAATAAACTTGGTAGCTTAATTTACTTGGCTACTTACTTTCCAACTTACATGACTTTGACACAATATTTTAACTCATTTCTAACTTATTTTACTTGATAACAACTTAACGTAATACTTGCCAACTTATTTTATTTGGCAAAATCTTAATTTTTTGCTTGGCGATTTATTTTACTTGGCATTTTGCCCGCTTACTTGACAACTGTCCTGACAAGTTTATAGACTTCCTCTAGTGGTGTTGTCGTCGTCATCGGGCGCAAAAACTCCATTGCCTGGCAGGCTGCCAGTAATTCTATCCCCACAACTTGTCAAAACAATATAAACATAAATTTTAAATATCCGGGGGCGGGGGGGGGCTTGATAGGGACATACCACCGCTTTAATTAAAATTACAGATAAAAAACAAAATATCAAAAAAGAATAAGAAACTAAGTACCTCAAGTACTCAAGTAGATAATTTTCTTTAATTAACTGTATAATTATCAGTTAATTAAAGAAAAACTAATTTGATAATTCAAGAAAAAAAGCAATATAAAAGTTAATATACAGTAAGTTAATAGTTTGAACAAGATTTTGCAAATAACAATTCGGTTGACAAACGTTAAAACTTTAAAAATTAAAAAATTAAAAACTAAAGTGTGTCCCAACAAACTGTCCCAAAAGTTCCCAGTATAAAAGAGTATTTTTTTGTGAAAAAATTGCACAGAAAATTGCAGATTTATAGAAATAAAGTAATTTTTGTAAAAATTATTAATTTTTTGCACATTAAATTGCAGATTTATTGAAAAAAGTGATTTTTTTGAAAATTGAATAAAAATGCGGAGTAAATTTATAGATTTATACCGTGTTCAACATTACTGATGACTTCTAAAAGTTTCCTCGCAGCGAACCCCCCCATGCTGACGTGGTCCTCCGTCCCTGCGCTCGTCGAGATGGAGTCAGAGGAGGCCGGGTGGCATAGGACTTTGTTCTCGGACGCTATGGGGTTAATTGTTAACTTTAAGTGTAGGGTTAAGGTTTAAGTTATCGTGTTGGGTTAATATTGTAAGGTTTAAGTTAACATGTAGGGTTAAGGTTACACTTAACGTGTAGGGTTAACATTGAAAGGTTTAACTCACTAAACTGAATCATAATAAATTCATCGTAAAAGAAATACTGCATCAAAGAAAAGCAAAGAATTGAAGAAAGATTTAGCAATATGGAAGCTGTAATTTTTTAGTTTGAGGGAGGGAGTAAAATTTTTAAGAATTCTCAAACTCTTCTATTTAAAATGAGTTAGTAGTCTTGCCATAAAATAAATGCTACCCCTCTCAAAAAAACATTTTTTGCTTGAATATTTTACTTGGTGGGGGGGTAATTAGGTGCAGTACCGAAATAATTTTTTGTCCCCCCTAAATATATAAAAATTAAATTAAAATTTATATGAACCTAGGGCAGCGGCAGTGCATTGAGCGATCATGAAGCCAGAGTTGAGGCCCCCATTGTTTGTCAGGAAAGCGGGCAGTTCACTGTACGCTGAAATATATACATAAAAATATACAACTGTAATAAAACAACCAGTGAAATAATAATATACAATACAGAATAAAAATACAGAATATGCAATAAATGTAACTAAATCAAACTGCTGCATATTTTGGAGGAAATTCAATATAAATGTAGTAAATGCAATAATACGTTATGTTTTAAATCTATTTGCATTTAAAAGTTAATATTGAGATTTAACAGTAAAAACTAGAGTATGACATTTTTTGGATTAAGCTGTCAATTAATCAATGAATTTAGTAAAACAATCGATCAGTTTCTTTAGTGATCAATAATGTTTCAGTACACCGATCGATTTGAAAGAAGGCAAACGAGGAGAGTAGGGAGAAAACAAACAGAGCGGAGGGGGGGAGAGGGTCTAAACATTGAGAATAATAAAAACTATTACTGAAAAAAGTGTATCTATGGTTTCTGTACAATATCACTAAAACGTACAAAAAAAAAAATTTTTTTTTCATTTTTTCAGACCAAAACTTCCCCCTCATGATCACGAGGCTTATTTTAAATCGTCACTATTTATATGTGTGTAGTGTAATCGAATCAGTAAAAAACACCCTACAGTCAACAATGAAAGTAATTATTTGCTGTTTTTCTTAAGAAAATAGCTATAGAATGACGTCATACCAGGATTGATTAGTCTTTCGATGCGACGTTCACTTATAAGAGCTATCTCATTGATAGCTATGGCAAGATAGTCCAAAGCCTGAATAAAAAAGCAAATAGCTAAAATACTAATACTTTGAGATAACAGGAAAAATATTCACAAAAAAAACTACTAACCAGGACAAAAATAAGCTTGAAATATATATCTATAAAACAAATAATATGGACACAAAATGATTTTTAGAGTCGGGGTTATTGTTAGGGTTAAGAATTAAGGTTATAAACAAAACGATGGAAATACCTTAGCCGGGTATTCCCCGTGAAAGTTTCCGCCTGATATTATTTCCCCGCGATCGGAAAATACCATCTTTGAGTTTTTATTTAAGGAAATCAAATTTAAACAAATTTACTTCTTAAATTACAGTTAAAAAGTACAGGTTATCAAAAAAAACTCAAGAACGGAGGGAGTGGAGGGGTGGGGGGTCTACAAATACATAACTTTTTGGATAATTTAACTTAATTCTACGCATTTGCCGCATGAAAATTGATATTAGACTTTGTATAATTAAGTTAAAATTATACAAAACAGGCCTATTGATATCTATGAATAAAGAAACATTAATCAAATTTCTAAATTATTGCTATCAATTGATATTTACTGTGCAGACAAAATTTGTCAAATTTACAAAGTAGTGACTAAGAATTATCTTCTGGATTTGAACCCATTAAAAAGGATACGGGATTATCAGTCGCGCTGTTCACCTCTACACTTATGATGCTTCTCACAAAATCAATTGTATCATGAACCACACCGTGAACCTAACCCAAACGTTAAATATTAAATATTGACAGTTTTATTTTAATCTAACAGAACAAATAACAATACTTGTACTTTGTTTAATAAAAATAATATAGCAATTATTATAAATAATTAATAATATAGATCATAAACTGTAAGCCTGTCATAATACATAGTCGCACCGTTCAGTTACAAAGTCTTGTATGCTTTAAACAAAAAAATTCAACTAAAAATAACTATGAAATCTTTTAATTTTATTAATTTACAAGAATAGTGATATCCAGCCCCACTCATAATTCATTATCATACATTCCAAACCCACCCACCCTCCTCCAGACCTTCCCCACCCCCCTCCCCCATCCTACCTACCTGGGGACAGCATCTCAATGTGTAGGCGTCTTGTACTCGATTACAGAATCGATGACTTTCTGAAAACATGAAATAAAAAAACAATAAAAAACAAAAGAAATAAACAACAGACGGTAAACTAATTTAAACCTAGAATATATCCTAGGTTACAATATCCTTTATTTAACATTCTTAAATGAATTTAATCATCACTTTAAAGTTACAATCTAATTTAACTTCTAGATAACAAAGATAATAAAGATAAGTAAGATAATTTACGAGATATTTCAGAAGGGAAAGTATCAGAAGCAAGAATAGATCTAATTCTACTGGCGACGCTGATCTGTCCTTTATGCGGTCTCATTGCATGGATGTCTGTAACAAAAAAACCAAGAAAACATTTCATAAAATTACATTAAAAACAATTTTAAAATTGAAATACAAAAATCAATACCAGACTAGTGTGGAAACGATCCTATTGTAAAACAAAATTACATTTAATATTAACTTTTTACGTCGACATCTAGCGAGTAAAAAATAACTAAAAAATCGCTATCACTATGTAATTTTACATTAAATAAACAAAATATACCAGGATCAAAGGCTTTGGTAGTCCCTTTTAGAACCTCTATCGTTAAAGCCGCAACGATATCGGCTTGTTTAGCGATAGCATGAGAACGCTCTAACCCTAAAACCAACGCAAATATAATATATTTTGATTTTATTCATTCGCCAGCTGGCAGTATAAATTATATTCTCTTTTTAAACTCTATATTTAATGTAAGAGTAAACGCGACGCGCGACGCTCAAGTGAATTTCAATATTTTACCAGCAAAAGGAATATTCGACATTGAATTGAGAGCAAAATGTCAAAAAATGTTCAACAAAAACGCCTACTTAAAATATTACAAATAAAATAAAGGAGTTGTAACCTTCGACGCCAAGAGAAGTAATTAATTGAGTTCCATTGATTAAAGCGATTCCCTGAAATATTCATCATTATGATTTAATATTATAACAAAAATAAGTCTTTTGACTATTTACATGCATTTAGTACGTTTCATGCATAAAAGTAATTGACACATTTACTGTCAATTTTTTCAGTGATTTTTCAGTTATTTTGCACAACAAGTTATACCCCAAGAAAAAAAACTGGCTGAGGGGGCAGCGAGATAAATAAAATTAAGCTAAGTTTTATACATAAAATAAAGCATTATTTAACTTAAAAATGAATGATATTCTTACTTCCTTTGGTCCTAAATTAACTGGTTTCAAGCCGTTCTGATCTAAAACCTAAAAAAATCAACAAAATATAACATAAACATAGCATATTAAATCGCATTATTATTATCAAGTTTTTATATAGGAGATTTAAAAATAGAAGCTGAATATTTTAGTCTAATTTTTTTGCTTACATCTTTTGCATCCCCCCAGCCGGTTTTAGGGCTCCACATTTTCCCCTCCCCCATCATACCCAGCGCTATATGGGCCAGGGGGGCCAGATCCCCGCTGGCCCCCACTGTGCCCTTACAGGGTACCATCGGTAGACAGGAGGCTGGTAGTAAACAAAATAAATCAGTTTTAATTTTTGTGTATTTATTCCTTAATAATTAATTCAAGTTAAACTTTTAGCTCTTCAGTTTAAAGTTAATTAATTAATTAATTAATGACCCGTGTCTTAATATTAACCCTATAATACAAAGAAAATCATAATAAGCCTATATATTAACCCTATTTTAACCAAATATAAAAAATGAGTTAAATTTTAACCATTAAAAGCATCGATGTATTGTTGCAGTGTTTTCATTCCTATCCCGCTGTAGCCCTTAGCTAGGACGTTTATCCTCAAGGCTAGCAGGCGACGCGTGCGCTGAACGTTCAGCGGCTCGCCCACGCCTAATACAACACAATGACGTCACAAATAACACCTTAAATTATGTAAGAATGTATAAAATCACACAAAAAATAAGCAAAATAAAAAAAGAATAAAAGCCGCAGTTTGTGACCGAGTAATTAGTGTTACGCGATTGGAAATATTTCGCATACTTTCTGCACCCTTTAGTAAGAAGTTTGATGTATATAAGTGGGGGGAGGGCGCTTTCTTAATATATAGATTTAAAGCAAACAAAGAAAGTAAACAAGAATTTCTAGTATACCGGCTGAATGAGACCGAATGAGATTTTCTTGAAGAATCCTACAAGAAAATATCATCGTGAAAATAAATGATCCAATTAAGTTATTAATTATTATAAATTAAATAAATAATCTGATATAATTTAATAGAAAAACTGTGACACTGATTATTATAAGAATATTATTTATAAAGTAAATGATAAATAGTGAAAACTGACTTTATATTGACTCGATTATTTAATAAATGCTCAAAAATTATAGCATTTTATATTATATCAAGCTCATTGTTGTTGTTACAACTTTTGGAGGTATAATAGTAGTAAGTGCCTAGTTATTCCAGAGATTATATGGATTAAATAATTGATTAGGGTCTACTATAAATAATTAGTCTAAATTAATTAGTCTAAATTAATTAGTCTAATTAATTAGTCTTACGTGAGATCATCCTTTGAGATAACAGTATTAGCAAATTTTCCAAATCCAGTATTGATCCCATAACAGACTTTCCATTGATAACAAAAAAAATGAATTTTTCTTATTAATTGATAACAAAACATAAGAAACTTTTCTTATATCGAACAATTCTTGCTAAAGAGCGCAACAAGTCAGCGAAATAATGCCTCAAATCGTGTCGAGCTAAGTCGAGCTGTGACTCGAATCATAACTCGACGAGAAATAAAACAATAGATAATGCAAAATGAAAAAAAGTACAATTTATTAGAAAAAATATATAAGAAAAATTTCATCTTAAATAAAGAGAATCTTTGAAATGTGATGCGCTTGTGTTTAATTTATGGATTAAATTAATTAAAGTTGTCTTAATTTATAACGCAACCTAATTTCTAACCCTTATTCTGAGCGAGGATGTCATCAAGAAGAGCACGTGACTTGTTCACCTGACGAATTGCATTAGGAGAAAGCTAGTTGCAGAGAAAAAAACAAAATAATTCTTATTTACAGACTCAAAAACTTTATTTGTATAATCAATATTTAACTTTTAGGCTAAGACAATAATTAGAGAGACAATAATAATTAGAGATAATTAGACAATTAGAATACAATTTAAACAGACAATAAGAATAGACAATAATGAGGCATTTAGAAGAGACAATAACAAGAAGAGACAATAAAAGACAATTATAGAAGGCAAAGACAAACTTTGATGACTGTTTGTCCGGCGCCAATTCTCATCAATTCTTCACAAGTCATACTGTCGCCATCTACGAGAAGAATCTAAAATAAAAATATTAGAATTTGTTCCATTTTAACTGAAATATTAACAACATAAAAATTTGATTTATAAAACCGTAGTTGTAAGTTACAACGTATTATTATAAGCCTAAAAATTTATATTATAAGTAAATATCATTTCTAGCGATAATTGGTCGAGATACGAAACGGGGGCGGGGGGATA
>JAQIXG010002787.1:0-16646 GCA_034700105.1 Oconnorella tubifera
ATTTCCAGAATATTCTGTGATTATACCACGCTTGTATTAATTCGCGTAACGAGACTAAATCGATTTCATTAACCATCTTAGACATAATATACAGTATATTAGACCTTTATCTAACATACACTATATACTTTTATACTAATCTAAGTAATATATAGTTTTCATATATTACTCAGTGAAATAAAAGAGTATATACTTTTATAAATTGGATTATTAATGTCCTTTATTAGGAATTAGTTACTGATAGTAAAGAACGTAATCTTAATTTTGTTCTATCTTTGTTTATATTCACTATTAAATTTTATTTAATGAACCTATTTGTTTAAAGAAATAAATACATGTCTGGTGTGAAGTACGACACTGTCTATATTTGTTTTGATTTTTTAAATTCACATCGAAATGACAACGTAAGGTCGTTAGAAGCGCCTGAAAGAATTTTACCCTACGGTTTATAAATATTTATACTCGTACGTGCACTTTATCATTATTTTGTAGTTTTATTCACGGTTTTTGCCATTTATGTGCTTTTAATTTAAAATACTGAACTAAACTTTGAACTTAGTGTCCTCATGAAGTTCTAGTTTTGGCAATGATAATTGTTTCTGAAGCTATTTGTTTATTGCATTCAGCTAAGTACGAATACGACATTAAGCTTTATGCATCTGCTCTTCAAGCATGTCCTTAAATTGCATCGTTCTTCTGCACGCGGCTTTGTCATTGCTTGCTCAGAGCTTGAATTTGACAGACGTCCAATCTTAGTGCATTTATGCAAAATGCAAGCAACTATATTTTTGAAAATTTCATAGTCAATTTTTGTTATGTTTCATGTGTATTGCATTAAAATTATAGTATATTTACTTTATTTGCATATGTATTTTATTTTTAAAAAATGTATTGACACAAACGCAAATATTTTTAATAATGCAATGATCACAAAGTAATCATCATGATATATTAATAG
Source organism: Oconnorella tubifera (assembly GCA_034700105.1). Taxonomy (NCBI): domain Eukaryota; kingdom Metazoa; phylum Annelida; class Clitellata; order Enchytraeida; family Enchytraeidae; genus Oconnorella; species Oconnorella tubifera. Next base: position 959 of record JAQIXG010002787.1, read on the forward strand.
CATATATGGAAGAATCTACAACAGTGGTTGTTTAGTTATTATATAATAAGTAACTTAGGCCTATATAGAAAATTTGGTTTAAAACCGTAAAATATTAAAATATATATTTTAATATTGTTTAGACATTGTTGAATACGTCGAAAGCATTCTTTGTGGTAAGTTATTTAAAGTTATTATTTTTTGGTTTATCGAGTAGGGCTTAATCGGATATAATAAATAGTTAACTATATTTTGTCTAAATTAATTACTAAACTAGTTTTTATACGTCTATGCTGTGTTTTTCTTATGCTAGCTTTTTTATCGATAAAAAATACTATATGTGCATTTGTTTAGACATATTGCTTTCATGAAGCTTTAAAAGAATAGTTTTAGAGCATTTTTACAATTGCATTACGATATGTTACTTAATCCTTCAAATAAACAGTTTTTATCCAATTTGTTCTTGCGGGTCTTTATAAACATGATGAGATACTTTTTGTCATAGAATATTAACTTCTGTGTTGTATACGACTATTTCAAATGATTGTCATATCAAATTTGATACAATTTTTGAAACCATTCTATGTAATATTTTGATTGATTTTAATCTGATAAGAACGAAAATTATTTTGTAGAATAAATACCCAGACTAATTAAATAATTATATATTTATATAGGCCTAATATTAATATAATAATTTTTAAAAGTAAACTTTGGCTACAGGAAAATTTTTAACTTACTGCTAAAATTATTTTATGTTTTAACAAATAAATTACAAAAGATAATTTCTTACACTACATGATTATTTACTTAAGGTATGAAAATGTTATTCAACGTCTCAAATTGACAATTAACGTCATTTGTAAAAACTTAACGTTTGTTTTCTTTCGACATTTTAAAGAGACTTACACGAAATTTGTTGATAAATTGAATTTGATTATATTGAAATATTTCAAAAATAATTAGCGTGTAGTAATTTAATATTTAAACTTTATTTATATTATTTTAATATGATACTGTTTTGTTTTTATATGAAAGGTATGCGGAAATGTTGAATATGCTCACTTAAAGTTTTTATTTATAGTTATGTTATAATCGTTACACCAATAATTGGCATCTTTCATTAATTTTGCTAACTCATTCAATAATTATGTTCTATAGTCATGTTGACCTATAAAACAACAACAACAAAAAACAAGTTAGTAAATACAACAATTCTCTTATACAGATCAGGACTTATTACATAAATTGTCAAATTCAGCGCAATTATTGTCTCTGCTCATGTCAATAAATGTGATAACAATCCAAATCCGAGTACAAAATAATTGGCAAGATATTGATGTGATTTAGTGCAGCTAATTAAAGCTCTGGAAATCTAGTCGTCCATCTCTTTGCTACCCTATGTTTTTAAAAATGCAATTATCAACCATGTAATCTAATTACGCTCAGTGTTTATTACCTCCCCCCTCCCTCCTCTAAGTTTAGATAGGGTCCCTTGAAATTTCCTCTGACAAAGTATCAGGTTTTGAATCATTGATTATATCGAAAATTTAAAAAAGAAGAATATATTTAAAATCCACAATTACTATAGATACACAATGGCAGTCATCATTTGACTATAATTTTTAATCCAGTAACCTTTAAAAGCGAATATCTCGAATACACTAAGTTAACCAAACAAACTGGTTCCGACAATTTATTTTAAAATTCTAGCTATAACCGGGTAATTATCAGAATTTCACTAGGGTTTTATTTAAAATTTAATTTATAGCGTAACTAACATCTTTTACACAATAAACAACAGTTTGTTACGTTCAGGGGGGGGGGGGGGTTATAACCTCTTAAACACTCCCGTCTTGACTAAACCACTAATTATAATTAGTGGCTTAATTATAATTTGTCTGAGTTGTTTTGACAGGTCTCCTTTTTATCCGAGATCGAGGCCCATAATAGTTATGCTTTCACATTCGTCTCTCCTATTCGGAATTTTTCGCTGCAACCCCGTTACTGATAGATCTGTTTTCGGTGTTTCTATATTCTCATTTATTAATTAATTAGTACGAAAGTATTGTTTCAATAAACATTGCAATAATTGATATTAACATTTCTCTGTAATATTGTTTATAGTATAATAGAAAATATTACATGATAACGGCTTTTCACTAAGTAATAAAGTTGCAAAGAACAGTACTTGTACTATAGATTGTTTTGTACATATAAAATATGTATGGACTACTTTAGGCTGGACAGTGGACTTATTTTATATTTAATTGTAATTAACATTCGATTGAGGATAGTTGTTGAAGCTTAATCAGTATCATTTATTCAAAGCGAAATTCTCAATATTGTTAACATAACTGTGAAACGATGAATCTTGAGATTATAATAGCAAATATAAGCAATGTTGAAAATCTTTGGTCGTATTAATTTCGGTTATTAATTTCGTTTGATTTGTGAAATATTTTTAATTTCATATAATATAGCACATGTTAAGCCTTGTATTTTCGTACTGTATTTTATAATATTTCATTAACCACAATAAAAACTAAATACGACTTTCATTATAATCTTTTACAGCGCATTAAATCAGAAAAACTACTATGAAGCGGAGCATTAATATTATTTTTGATGCTTTACGATTATTACTGTATATCACGCGATGGAAGAAAGCTTTAGAGCTTCACGAATCATTTATCACATACTTCTGTATTGTTCACTATCATATTAACTCTGTACACAATTGACGGGAAGTTGCTGAAGAAGAATGATGACTTGACTCTCGTGTGCATCGCGTAGCGAAAAATGTCACTAGTTTTGCGTGACAACGTGTCCAACTTGCATTTTTGCTACTATAAGATCTTATTTTAGATATGAGAAATTAAGTCAAAACGTGTGAGAAATTTTCAAACAAGCGTTATTTAATATTGAAAAATTCAGTGTTTCATTTAATTTTGAAAAATATAACGAGATCACAAGCGTTGTATATTGCAAAATCTAAGTGTTTGGAATAACTTTTTCATCCTATGTTGAAATAATTCATATTTAAAACAAAAGAAAGCTAGTTTTGATTGTAGGCATGCACTGCCTATCATTTTCTATGAAATAATTGTCTATGATATAGTATAATTTATTGTTAAACTTATTTTAATTATTCATAATGTTTTATCTATACTATAGTTACTATTTAAACTAGATTATTTTTTAAACTATTGACTATTATATAGGCGTAGTTGATTTAGGCTATACATAAACACTCAAACTTTGCAAGATAATATTCATATTTTTTCATATTAGAATTTATTGAGTCTTTTTTGACAATCAAATCAATTTAACACCGGTAATTTGATCTCTACTTACGATCTCAAGAGATCTTGTTATAACTGTTTCTCATTAAATTTTAATTAATAATAAAATATATATAGCAGCTTTATATTATAAATTGGCGTTTTATCGACATTGCAATGATTACATTCATATAGTCTCATGTGATTTTATTTAATTTGATTTCTAAAGATGTCACTATTGTGACTTTTCGCGGAATGAAATATACTTGTCAAATTAATAGACGTTTTGAGCCTTTTGCTTGTTTTTTTATCAAAACAGGCTTCATATTTGGAAACATTTATTATAACGGTTTTTCGTACTAAAGAAGATAAATAATATTTACTACAATAAACGTTATGATTATTCAGCATTAGGAATCTTTCCGAGTTTGAAAGCCTTACAAATTCAGAAAAAGCTCTTTTATCTCAGCATTGAATGTTTTCAAATTATTTATGGCTAACAATATAAATATATAATTTATTATTTACACTTTTAATTGATATTTTATCTAATCTTCTAACCGTACTTTACCGTATGAACATTTATCTAGAAACTTAGTGCTTGGCTTTCGGTTTAAATTTAAATTTGAACTAATCGTATTTAATTCTAAATTGTTCTGTATTTAATCATATTAAATTTATATGTTGTTTATAAAAATAAAGGAGTAATAGTGATAGCTCTATAGGAATAGCGCTGTATGTGTTAAATAATTGCTTTTAAAAAAAGTTAATAGATTTTAATCAATAGAAGGCTTTAAATAAAATCAAAGAAACGTACATCATACATAAACAATTTTATGGTATACAGTGTACATGTATATAACGTGTCACGCGCCATAATAATTCAAAAAATGCCACTGCTAGGTCTACGAATAGAATTTGTTAAAAAGTAGACAAATGGTCTTTGGCGTAAATAACATTTTATCCCAGAAAATAATGTAATCTGTATAATTAGCCGACATTATCTTAATATTTAAATAGCATATTTTAATTCAAAGTTGTTTTCACTGTCTTTTTGTGTATCGACGAGATAAAAACTGTTGACTTATTTATATTAAATTTACTTTATTTGCAACTTAAATACTATTTACTTTGTTATTTATTTTTATTAATATATTTATTAACTTTTTGATTTCTTTTTTTAAGCCTGCAAGTTGATTTTAACGTTCAAAATGTACAAGTATACTGTTCATCTAAATTACAACTGAAATTTTAAAGATTGAAAACATCATGCATTTCATTAAGATGAAGAAAAGCATCAAGGCTATCGGTTAAAATTTGAGTAAATATTCAGAATACAAGACGGAAATGAAATTATTATGCATGTACTTGATACTGATTTTAAATTTGATATATAGCGGAACTATTTTTAGATAAATAAATAGCAATGTAATTTGATATAGCGCGAGATCACACATTTCCTGTGTAGAATTGAGCAATATATTTGTTGAGTTTAAAGATGTTTCCAACATTTAACAGAAGTGTTAAATTAGTTCTGTCACGTTATACTAAAATATCGGAATCAAAATCGTGCTCCAATCCATGAAGAAGGGACTTCTAATTTGAAAATAAAAATTTAAAGCTAAATTCCCCTAGCTTTTAGATCTTTATTTTAAGTTAATATCAGTTCTTGGTTTGTAAAATCTAGAGGCCTAATATTTTTATAAAGATTATTGACTGAACCTGATAAAAATTGACATTTGAATTGTATTTGTTTTACTAAAAAAGTATTTGTGTAAGTTAAATTTACATTTTTTCAATTCAGATAAAGTTTAGATAAATTTCGTGTAAAGTTACTGCAGCAGTATCTCTAGATATTATATAGCTTTCAAAATATTATAATATATATAAAACATTATATATAGTACTATCATTATTATACTTCATTACAAATGATGCTTGTTTTTATCAATATAATGTATTTCGCATCATTGCTTGTTTTATTCAAAACATTGGATAACGAGAATGAAAAATCATTGGCTTATTGTAACTCACAATTGATTAGAAAAGCTTTCTGTTTAATTAAACGACAATAGAAACAATCGATGATATAGAGTTCAATGCTTCCTGCTAGGCTTCTGTCATTAGTCGAAATATATCTAAACTTCGTCCACTTATCGCTTTACTTTACTAACTGTGCATACTTAGTTATATTATTTATACGTAAATATCTTATTTTAAAAGAAGCTTGTTGTTATTTACTATCGAATAAATTATTTTTATTTTAACCAAAAAGTTGAAACTTTTTCACGTCATTTTGTACTAAAATGTTTTTCGTTAATTTATTTTAAGGTAAGAAAGTTGACGTGGATTTACTGACTGTTCTTTTTATATTATAAACCGCATATTTAATTTTCTATATTTATTACTATTTTTTTTATCAAGTATGCTGAAAACAATACGTTTGATGAAAGTTATTTAGTTCCTAAGTGCCTTTTCGAAATGTAACGTTTGATGCAGAAAATTAACTATTTAATTAAAAAAAATACTTTTCAACAGACAATGACGGAATCAATTAAGCCAGCAACAAGTTATTAATATGAATCTTAATTTTAAAATTTGACATTTTCGTCTTAAAAACAATAACCGAAGCCATTCATATTGTCAGAAATGACAGAGCGTGGACTTCATGAACTACTCGGGAAAAGTGGATGACACTGAAGACAAATCTAAAGATCATTGCTCGAAAAAATCTGTCATAATTTCTTAAAGTTATCCGAGTAACTCAATCTTCTGCTGTTCTGTTTAAAAAATACTTAAATCAAGCCTCAGAATTTATCATTCTGAGGCGACATCAACGATGCGTGTATAACATCGATTCATAACTATTTAATATAATGTACACGTATTACGATGCAATCATATCCAAGAATTGCAGATAAATGTTTCATGGGCATTGCTTACACTATCGTATCGAATATAATTCTTTTACATTAAATAATAACTGCTAGTACGTAGAAAAATGTTTGAGTATTTTTTAATACCTGAAGATATTTATTTATATTCTATCTAACTATCCGTAAAAGAAGGGGGGGGGGAGTGAGGGGGGTGCGAGAAAAAAACATCGACTACCTTTCAGTCATTTATTTTGTAATGATGACCGATATATTTAATGAAATAATAAATCTGTGATGCGGAGAATTATTATTGATGTACGATTTTTTCCTTTAATATAAAAACAAAATAACTTATAACGGAATCCAATTTCAAAGTTATATAATGCGCATGCATTTTTAATGACATTGTACAAATATACTATGCTTGATACTGCATTTTATAATCATTTCATTTATGTAACTGTTTCGTAAACGGTGTAACTTCTACTATGGGAGAACTTTCGATATTGCGTTTTTAATTAAGAGACAATGTTATACCAAAAATTATTCAAATCAACGTAAGAATTATGATATAATGCTTTCATGAATGAACTTTAGAGACTGACAAAGCGTGATTAAACTTTCACTCCAATGCATAGCCTAACAATTTATCATTCTGAGGCGACATCAACGATGCAAGCAAATTGATAAGCAATTCAGCAAGCGTAATTGTTCCAGAAATAATCTGTTTTTTTAGAATCTTTTTCTGTGAATAATTCGAATTGTTTTGCGTAATTTACTTTCTTGTAATGAAATCACATTGGTTACATTATACGAGCCAGTTCTGTAGGATGGTCTAATTTTAATATAAATTAGTCTGCCATAAATTCTTTGACATCGTGATTCTGAAACCTTATTTATTTTGGCAATGTTTCATTTTCTGCTGTCCTAATAGTTACGAATAAAGATATATTCCGTCAAATAAATTCACGTGTTTTAAGTCTTACATATAGTACAAGTGTTTTCATCAGAATCGATTACGTCAAATACTGAAAAAAGTATAAGTTGCCTTCTGCTTAATGCATTCTTGAATTTTACTTTATTATCTATGATAATTTGGCACTAATTTGATTCTAATGTTAGTTTAATAAAGCAAATATACACTATAGACCAATAGGTCTATTTACTTTTAACTCAAACTAAAGACTATCCAAAACTATCCAAATTATAATCATAAATAATTTAAGGAAATGCCTTTATAATTCTTTCGATATAACAACTTTTTCATGTGCATACATCACTTAATTGAATAATTAATAAATTACTTCACTTATCATGCTTACCACTTTAGTCACTCACTGTATAAATTTTCTATTATTTATTTGCATATAGATTCCACAAGATTCGAAAACATTTAACGCGAATTGTTTTCCGCTTTCAACCGATTCAATGAGTGCCGCTGTCAACCAAACGAGTACAGTTGGGTCTCAGCTTCACAACTTCAAGGAGCGTTTTTGCAAGCGATATCATTATCTAAACAATCGTCAGATGACAGATTCTCTATTTGTACTCACCGGTTACCCGGAATATCAGACAACTGCTTCAAGTCAGGAAAATCTCCTCAATGTTTTATCTACTGGTAAATTATCCATCGAGTCCTCGATTGTTTCGACTACGATAGAAAGCGTTGATAAAATCAACGATTATGAGATCCTGATCGGTATAGGAGCGATGTTGATGAATCGAGTCGTTCCATCTTTGTGTTTGGTCGGACTTGTCATGAACATAATCGCTCTTGTTTTTCTCGCGACGTATTCCTTCCGCAGACGACTTTCTCGAATGGAGCAGTTCGCCGCTACTGGACTTTCCCTTCTCGCCTGCACGGACGCTATGTTTTGTCTCGCTGTCATCCCTCACGCCTTCCTAAACCTTCCCATCACGTACGATCAACAAGTCACTTTTGGTCTGATATACGGCGCCTTTAGTCACGCTATCATCAATACGTTTATAGTAGCGAGCGCTTGGTTGACGGTACTTCTTGTTATGGGTCGCTATCTCGCCGTCTGTCATCCACTGGAAGCTCGCAATATGTTTGGAATGACCGTCGCTTGGCGCTCATTTCTTGCCGTTAGTATCTTCAGTATCGCTCTAAATCTTCCGAGGTTTTGGTTTTATAAGATTGAGCGCATAGACTGCGATCAGGGAGAATTTACGGCTTATTTTCGATACTATGGATGGTTGCGACATTACTCTTCTATATCAGAGGCTTATTTTTGGATTTATACTATCTTTGGCGTCGCTATTCCGTTTTGTATGCTAACATTCGCTAACGTGAATCTCATTCGGGCTTTATTGAATCGTCTTACGGTAAACGCAGTACACGGGCGCTCAGTCAGCGGTAGAAAGTATTCGCGTGATTTCGTACAGACGCATAAAATCAGTCGCCGCGTTACTTTCACGCTAGTCGTCATCGTTAGTTTGTTCATCTGTTTCGTTTTGCCTACTGAAATTCTCAGCCTGATGCGCGAAAGAATCGAACTGCATTCAGGAAATCTGGAAATCTACAATTTGGCCTTGGATATCAGTAACACGCTTCAAGCAGTCAATTTCTCTTGTAACTTTCTTATTTGTTGCGTTATTAACACGCATTGCCGACGGGCAACTAAGGGGTTGATTATCTGCTCGAGTTACATCAAGACTACTGAGGCTGACAGGGACAGTGAGTTGAGAGATAGTAGAAGAAGCGCAGGTCGTGCGGCGGGAACTTGCATGACCACGATGACAGTGTTTTCTAGAGTTTCTGATTGATAACGATTAGATATTATTGCTAGAGAATAACTATGAAATTTTCTGATTGATGTCAATTAGGAAATCATATAGTCATGTTAGGTATTTCGATGAAAGTATTACATTCCCATTTTATAATTTACTGTGAGACAGTGTGGGCATTATTAATCGTATTAGACTATTTAAATTTCTCTAGTAATTATTATGATTTGTTCAGTATTATTTTATTACAATTATTAACTTTAAAAAAAATATCGAAATCTTCCGAGGTTTTGGTTTTATAAGATTGAGCGCATAGACTGCGATCAGGGAGAATTTACGGCTTATTTTCGATACTACGGATGGTTGCGACATTACTCTTCTATATCAGAGGCTTATTTCTGGATTTATACTATCTTTGGCGTCGCTATTCCGTTTTGTATGCTAACATTCGCTAACGTGAATCTCATTTGGGCTTTATTGAATCGTCTTACGATTAAATGTAAATACGTCATACTGATTAAAAAATAATTATTGTAATTTTATCTACCAGTACTAATTCGTATCGCAGTTGTGTAAAGTTAACTTGCTAATTAAAGTAACCTGAAATGACGTTGAGATTAATTAATTGTAAATTGTGTTTCTAATCTTATTTTTCAATAAAAGTATATTGAGATTGAAGGCACAATCAGTTTATTGACATTGAGCAACTATTTCCTTTTTGTCGATGTGGTATTAGTTACTTTCTCAGTTACATCGGGTGCTGGAGATAAGCCTTCAGGCTGGCGTCCACTGTCAACAACAGATCTCAATCGATTAATATCAGACATTGCTTTCACGAGAGAGTCTTGTTGTGTACGTCCCATAGTGCTATCATTGCAACTGATACTTGGACTCTTTATTCGAGTATCCAGCATATTGAAGACTTGTTTTTGTCACTTAAATATAGAAAGGTCGTGCAATAAATAAAAAACATGCAATTTATTAATATAGGCTAAAAGCTAGTTCAGGTGGATCTCTAGAGGCATTTTTATATGCGAGAAAGATCATAAGTCAATGTGAGAGTCTGTGTGTGTTCAATGACAGACGAAAATATTGTTTCTGTTCTTGAGAAGTTAAGATTTTTTAGCTTAAAGAAAATAAGCCAAAAATACATTGTATGAAATATTAATACTGATAAACCAAACAACATATTATTGAAGTAACATCAGAACTATACTTATATATTATGGGCCCCAATATAGGCTTATCGATCATATATCGTTAAGTGTACAACATGAGCAAATGTATGAGAAAACATTAAGTAAAGAACTGATACATATAAGTAGGAGAACCATAATAATGATTGTTACCACTTTAGTACATAAATATGTAATCAAGTAGTAAATGATCACAAAAGCTAATAAGTATGGGATATTTTTATAGATTTCAAGCTAACCAAAAAAAAATAATAATTTATTATAAATAGGCCTTCATGAAATCATGCCTATGCCATAGAATTAAAATAAAAGCAATGCAGGTATACCTTCAATATTTCTTTTACATTTACAATAAATATAACAAAATGAAAGTTGAATCGTGATCAAAAAATATTCAGGTAAAGAAATAGAAAAAAATAGAATAGAACAAGTAAATTAAGCACAATCATGAATATTTTCAAGAATTTCTCTCGCCGCATCGGTTCAGAAAACTTCAATGATCTCATTGAATAGTAGAGCTAAAATTAAAGCTATTGTCAAAGAATCATGTCGTCTTTATTATTGGCTAATGATACGAAGAAACAGATTCTCGGTGAAACATTTGCTGCAGTGTCTCAGTCAAGATAAGAAGAATTGCTAGTAACAAAACTTAGATTGAGTTGACCGTTTCATTATTAGTAATTGCTTTATATTGCTTGCAAGAATGGTTCATTAAGATGATGGTAGACGTACCGCTTGTAAAAATAACATCGTTATTCCCAGCTGTCAGGGATAAAATTCAAATGATCTTTTAAAAATTGAATTTTTGAAAAAAATTAAATATATATAGAACGAAAAATAAATACAAACTTAGCAGAGGTTCACTGAAGAGTTAACAAAATACTATATTAAATGATATATTTACCAAAGAAACACAAAATTTAAGAAATTTTATTAGAAATTAGTCGCAAATTGAAATAAAAATAATTATTTCCAAACATCTGAATTCATTCATATATTAGAATCGACTCTCCAGGGACCAGTATAATCATCTACGTGTATTTGAAATAAAATTACATGAAGTTTTATAGTGTTCTAAAACAAATTTGCAGACGCATAGAACTACTAGTACACACCGTAATGTTATTGATTTCTATTGCATCGATATTAGGCCAAATTTTGTGGATTCTTTGCAAGTTGACTGGCCGTTATCTTATCATCATAAACTTTCTCTCTCTGACAGGATTGTATTACTCTGTATTTGACTTAATTGGATTGCTTATTCGGCACTGTCTTTGGTTGGATATCTAGGCCGAATCGCGTTGTTTGCGCTCAGTATAAATATTGTATAACCAGTGATCAATTGGAAGGTTAAGGGAGAGAATAATTTATCCGGATTAAACAGTTATCAGAATTGAGAAGATTGCGATTGATGCTGTGTTTTTGTCCATGTTTAAATTGTGTAAACAAATCAATAAGATTTCATGTTTTGATTTCTCATACTACGTTATTTGTAGATCAACATTAGGGCCATTGGTTAATTTGTACATATAATGAAAAATAAACATTACATTTAACTTTTTAATATTGAATAGACACAAATAAGTTAATATGCTTATACTCTATCATAAATGAACATAAATTATTTTATATTTATTATAAGACTGCACTTTACATATTATTACTGAATTAAGACAATTGACAGCAAATTGACAGCAACTGTGCGTTTTTGAATGTCACTTTTCATATCCTATAATGCGCCGAAAGGAAATTACTCAGCCACTCAAGTAAGAAACGAAATAAAAATTATTTTTCACAAAACTGTTCCAACAGTTAGTTTAGTCGAAAATATCACCGGATATGAACAAGAAATCACAGATCATCGATCATCATCGAAATATAACTTATTTTTATAATTTTCATCCAAGAATGATTAAATATACTATCAGTAGACCTTATTTCAAAATTTTTATTTAAAAATTTCTTATTTATGTTACGCAAACAAATTGATGCACACTATCATAAAATCATTTATAATCTGTTTTGCTGACAAATATCTATTTATATCAAAACAAACCTATTTATATCAAAACAAGAAATAAGTATTTAGTCGCATCATAATTTTAAAGTTTTTTTGATAAATATAGTCATTTGCTGAATTCCATGAATGTAAAAAGAAAGTTAACTAACAACAAACACAAGAATGTCACTATATTTCTCTTAATTAAGCGTGCATATGCATTTTTTCATATTTCTTCGTTAAAATTCATAAATATTTAAGAGTACATTAAACTTAAATAATCAGAATTACGGGGCATTATTAAGATAACCTGCTTCGAACACTATAGTAAAGCAACCAATTTGACCTCTTCTTTGTTATATTTTTATCCGATACATTTATATTATAATTCAAAGGATACGAAAATCAGCAGTGACTGCTTTACAGAACACACCCGTGACAAACAGTAATAGAGCAACATTAACCTTTTTCGATGATAATTTGAGGAATGCTACAAATGAGCTTCAACGACTAATAATGTTCCAAACTCACGCAAAAATTCATCGAGTCGTTTCAATAGCAAGCTTTCACAAACTAAGTGTTCGCTGATTTAAGACGGGACTGATTTAAGTCAGTCATTACTCGACTCGCCGAATCTCCAGTAGATTTAGAGTGGGATCTACAATGGGGCACATGGGAAAACCTCCTTCTTGCACAATGCACTATAAGTATTGCAAACGATCGTGAACTTATTTATATGAATCAGCGGCCCAATTCAGAATCGGAATAGTATAAATTAATGCAACAAAACTTTAATTATAAAAAACTAAACTAGTTAACCTCACTTTGTAAAGCTAAGTATTGAGTTTACTTCTCAGATAAAATTTAAAATATTGTTACACGACATGCTAAATTAAAACGATCTGAAGCTTATATCTCCCATTATACTGATTTTGAATTCGTTTTTTACTATAAGATTATCATATTTTCGCTTCAGGGATTCCCAAATTTAAATACCATATAAAACGACGCCGACTGCAGGAATCCCGTCAACAAGCCGCAATGATTATCTGATGCAGTGTGAAGCACGTAAGTCGTAAGGTTCATCGGCTATTTATCTCTGTCACGCACACTTACACTTAATGCACTTTACACTGGCGAGATGCAATGCGCCAAAACTAATTTCATTTTACTACTATGCACCTCCCTACCTAATCCACGACCCTCCCAATTTCTGAGTAAATCCACTAAACTGTTTAATCTAATTTCATATTCGATAAATATAGATAGAGGGTAGTAGGTAAAGCAAGTAGTCTAAACTTAGTCACTAACCAGTCTAATATTAACCACTAACAAAAATAAACTGTAACTTAAGCCATTATGAAAACGCAGAATTACGATTTCTGATAAAAGGAAAACTCGGTCGAGGTTTCACAAAGTGATCTATAATTTAATTGTTTCCATTACAATGTTTTTCTTGACAGGAGCACTTAGTAACAGAGTTTCTACGCAAATATATAAGTAGCCTACTGTGAGTGAAATTTAAGTCAATTAAAAAAAATTCGCTAAAACTATCATTAATTCTATTTCATTTATTATTTCGTCTATTTTAAAAAGATGGAAGATAAGCGTGCGATCAGAGGCGTTAATATAGCGTTAACATTATACACATAGTTAGTTTACTAATAATAATTTCATAGTTAAATTATTGTATTTATATAATTTTCGAAATATTACCAGAGTTAAGTAATGCCAGAGTAGATTAAAAAGCTTGTAAGATATTCAACTCAAATTTGTAGTTTAATGAAATATAATAAATTAGTGTCTTACTGCATAGAGCAAGTGCTACATATCGGCAATGCAAAAGTATTTGTATGAGGATTCAATTTCTGATAAACCTTATCCTTACATTACCCTTATCTCATCCTTACCTTATCCTTACCTTATCCTCACCTTATCCTTACCTTATCCTTACCTTACCCTTACCCTTACCTTACCCTTGCCTTATCCTTACCTAATCTTTACCTTATCCTTACCTTATCCTTACCTTATCTTTAACTTATCCTTACCTTATCCTTACATTACCCTTACCTTATCCTTACCCTTACCTTACCCTTACCTTAAACTTAGAAAAACCTTACCTTACTCTTACCTTATCCTTACCTTATCATTACCTTATCCTTACATTATCTTTACCTTATCATTACCTTATCATTACCTTATCCTTACATTATCCTTACCTTATCCTTACCTTATCCTAAGCGTACCCTTACCTTATCCTTACCTTATCCTTACCTTAACCTCACCCTATCTTTACCTTATCCTTACCTTATCCTAATCTTATCCTTACCTTATCCTTACTTTATCCTTACCTTATCCTTACCTTATCCTTACCTTGTCATTACTTTATCCTTACCTTATCCTTATCGCTACCTTATCCTTACCTTATCCTTACCTTATCCTAACCTTATCCTTACCTTACCCATATCTCATCCTTACCTTATCCTTACCTTATCCTTACCTTATCCTTACCTTATCCTTACCTTACCCTTACCCTTACCTTACCCTTGCCTTATCCTTACCTAATCTTTACCTTATCCTTACCTTATCCTACTCTTATCCTTACTTATCCTCACCTTATCCCTACCTTTTCCTTACCTTATAGTTATCCTTACCTTACCCTTACCTTAACCTTACCCTATCTTTACCTTATCCTTGCCTTATCCTTACCTTATCCTTACTTTATCCTTATCCTTACCTTATCCTTACCTTATCGTTACCTTATCCTTATCTTACCCTTACCTTATCCTAAGCGTACCCTTACCTTATCCTCACCTTATCCTTACCTTATCCTTACCTTATACTTACCCTTACCTTATCCTTAGCTTACTCTTACCTTATTCTTACCTTATTCTTACCTTATCTTTACCTTATCCTTACCTTATCGTTATCTTATCCTTACATTATCCTTAACTTATCCTTACCTTATCCTAAGCGTACCCTTACCTTATCCTTACCTTATCCTTAGCTTAACCTTACCTATCTTTACCGTATCCTTACGTTATTCTTATCTTATCTTTACCTTATCCTTACTTTATCCTTACCTTATCCTTACTTTATCCTTACCTTGTCATTACTTTATCGTTACCTTATCCTTATCGTTACCTTATCCTTACCTTATCCTTATCCTTACCTTATCCTTACCTTATACTAACCATATCTTTACCTTACCCTTACCTTATCCTTAGCTTACCATTACCATATCCTTACCTTATCCTTACCTTATCCTTACCTTATCCTTACCTTATCCTTAGCTTACCATTACCATATCCTTACCTTATCCTTACCTTATCCTTACCTTATCCTTACCTTATCCTTACCTTATCCTTCCTTATCCTTACCATATCCTTACCATTACCTTACCGTTACCTTATCCTTACCTTATCCTTACCTTATCGTTATCCTTACCTTATCATTATCTTATCCTTACATTATCCTTACCTTATCCTTACCTTATCCTCACCGTTTCCTTACCTTACCCTTACCTTATCCTTACCCTTACCTTATCCTTACCTTATCCTTACCTTATCCTTACCTTATCCTTACCTTATCCTTACCTTATCCTTA
>JAQIXG010002788.1:0-16640 GCA_034700105.1 Oconnorella tubifera
AATAATAAACCGAAATTTGTGTATTATACTACAGTTAAATATATAAATGTGAACTAACATATATAATCAAAATAGACAATGTTATCGTTTTCATTCTCTCGTGAACATATATTTTCTCATTAGTCTTCTATCTATTATCTATCTAACTATCTCTATTTCTTCAAACATACAAACATAATGACTGCAATTTAATGTGCATCACTGGTAATGAGCATCCTGCCTTGCTATGCTGTAACATGATGCAATTCTGTAACAGGATATAGCCTTTAATGAGCTTAATATATTTGTTGCCACGTTTTCCTGTTGCAACTGTAATAATATCAATAATATTAATCTGAGTTTAAAGTCTCTTTAACCGTCGAATAACGATGTTCACATATACATATATCTAAACAATCAATTTTTCAATCATTTTCACTAAAAAGAACTATTAAATATGTAAATTATCTATTCATTTGTTTTAAAAGCAACAACAGATAGCTTTGATCAAAGCTATCTGCAAAGTGGTTATATTTTTTATTTTATGCCTGTCTTCTAGCCTTGTGTTTTCTAGATTCACTACTAATTAGATGTATTGTTTTATTGCTTTTCTAATGTTCTAATGTTCTAATCACCTTGTCACCTTGTGCCGTCAGGTCGGAGCCGACCTATGGAGACCTCCACGACCTTTAACCTCCAATTTAGCCTGTCTTGAGCTGTGTCAGTCAGATGACGCAGCGACATTCCGCACGAGTTTTTAATACCATCCAACCATCTTGTTCTTGGTCTGCCCCTTTCCTCTTACCCTTTCCCATACCCAGCATCATCGCTTTCTCAAGTCCATTTCCTCTGATGATGTGACCAATGTACTACAGTCTATTCTTGAGACAGCCAATTTAATGTAGCTTGTATTCACCATTTTCTTAACTAGCTTGAATATTGAAATATATTTATTTCATCCAGATTAAAAGTTTAGATTCGCATTTTAATGCCTAATAGACAATTGTGTATATGAAAAATAGGCAAATATTTTAAGAATTGAAGACATAACTGATGACAAGAAAAGATTTCTTATTACAGAAAATAGGATATATATCATTAGAGTCAACGGTATCTGATATTATATTGTACAGAATGTACAAATTACTAATCTCTACAATGTGTGCCCTTCCCAACAAAAATCTTAATTATAACCCTAATACAAAACAAATCTCTAATGCTAACCTTAATTTATAACTAAAATTCTAACCCTAAGTAGAAGGAATAATAAAAACGCATATTTCAAAAGTTTACTAGTACCAAAGGAGTTAATTTGCTTATTTACTAGGCTTACCAATGCATAATCTATCAATGCACGCATCCGCATATAACACCGACAACACATTTTATTAAAATAACTCAAAATTCTAAACTAAAACCTTCACAAGTTAATTCCTTTTCGTTATTAGTCTTATTCATCCGAGCACGCTAAAAAATGTAATTCTATACACTGTTCTATCGACCGAATTACCGCAAAAATAATTCTTAAGAAACGAGAAAATAATATTCCACTCAATGCAACAAATGCCAAGAGATTATATTTCAAAGGCTTAGGTATAATCTCTCTCCAACCGATATAACCGTTCATGGACAACTTATCCCGAGTTTCGAAGATTAAAATTTTAGGGGTTACTCTAACTGGTACTTTATCAGTAACCCCTCATATCAAACAGACAATTACTGACTGTAAGAGTCGTTTTTACGCTCTCAGTGTATTAAAACGCCATGGTCTCGATGTCCCCCGCATGGATCAGCTCTTTAATGCTTTCATTGTGACTAAGCTAACTTATGCTTCACCGGCGTGGTCTGGTTACCTTAGTGAGGCTGACTGGTCTTCCCTCCAATCAGTGTTGAACAAAGGTCACAAGTGGGGACTAGTCTCCAATCAGCTTGATATACGCATGATATTGTCCTCTGCGACTTGATCTTTTTTAAACATATAATCTCTAACACTAATCATTCCCTCCATCACCTCCTCCCTCCAATCAAAACACACACACATAGCCTTCGTACATGACCTCATGACCGTATCATACCTTTCTCTCGCACCAAGGCTAGCAGTAGTTCTTTCTTCCCTCGCATGCTATCATTAAACTCCTATTAAATTAACATTATTCTGGTGTTTATTGTTATATATACGAACTTTTCTTTTGTTATAACTATGCGGTTGACATGTTACATTAAACGATTGAATTGAATTGATTGAAATGCATCGAGTAATTTAATTTAATCTATCAAACGCAGTCTGTCTCTAAAGGCTCTTTCTGTTTTCTGATCCACCGAGAAACGCGCCTAAAGAATAATGAACGAAATGAACAAAATAAAAATAAACGGGAAACACAAACATAGACTAGGGGCTGAACAAATAAAAATGGCGTTTGGGCATTTGCGAGTGCGGCGATACTGCATGCGCAAGTATCGAATCTGAAGAGCAAATAAATAATTATTACTAATCTATAATTATATTTATAGTCGTAATAATTATTTATAAAATTTGTTAATCGTTAATATAATTTATCTCATTAGTAATAAAATCAATACATTTATGTTCTTACTTTATTACAATTTTTAGTTAAATTGGTATGAAAGTTTTGCTCGGTTGCGTATAATCGATGTTATAATTTTACTTAAAGCTAAAAGCTGAAATCTTCTACGATACCAAAGATTACTAGATTTCACAGACTAGTAGGTTCTAGGACGATTGTAAAAGGACGATTTGTCAACGGACTGTTCGACAAGGACTATTCTTATAACGGACGATTCTTATAACCCCTAACCCTAACAATAACCCTAATCCTAACCTTAACCCTTACCCGAAACCTTACCCTAAATCTAACGATAAACCTAACAAATATTCCTTGACAAACAGTCCGTTGACGAATCGTCCTTTGACGAAACTTCCGCATACCGACTAGTAGTAAAAGCCTGGTTGCAAGCAAAGAAGGAAAATGCAATTTTCAGCGATTGTACTTCTACGGTATTGCAGTACAATCAGAGCCACGCAGGAATGGTTCTACTAGATCATCTAGGATGCAATAATTTGTCATAAGTTTTTTTTAACTAATTGGAATTATTTATGACATGACGCGTGTGTTAATAATTTGAATTTAGAATGAGCCCCTCATATCCCCCTCACTCGAATCTTATTTTTAATTTGACCCATAATAAGTTATTTTTTATTTTTTCTTCTTAATAATATTGAATGAATAATTATGTTTTATATTCTATCAGAAATAAAGGATTTAGATTGATTTGCATTGTTATTCTAAAAGGAAAAAAAATTAACTTACTCGCTAGAGTGAATTAATATTTCACTCGCTAGATTACAAATAATAACATGCTGTTGATTCAAAACATATAAAATCATTGAATTTATTTTGGATATTTCCATCTGTCTATAGAGATCATAGAGCCTGGCTACCCTATGACCTGTGTCTAGTGGTAGATGAAAAATTTAGCAAATTATTTAGCTCTTTATCAACGAGTCATTCAATCAAAATTTAGAAATTAGAGTCAGTTGTAACATCTACCTATAGCTATATTTAATGTTGTCAATTATTTTTATTAACTACGCCTCCTATAATTACAATTGTTATAGGTGTATTAATACTATTTCTACGATAAATTAACCAACCATCGTCATCTTTTGTGAATTTTCGTGAAGATTTCTTGCTTTAAAATAGGATAAAATTTACACAGGGATACTGTAGTTAAAAATTGACGTATTTTCTCTAATCATAATGAATCTAGGCCAAAAATCCAAAAGTGGAAGTCTACCAATCCCATTACCAATCCCATTACCAATCCCATTATTGCGACCCTTCGAGCCTCTAATAGATAACATTAGAAGAATCTTTTTCAATTTTTAGTATTGCCGATCATTATCAGCTTTATTATGAGACCCTCGCAGTAACAAATACAGAATGCAGCCTTTCGTTTTGAAAGAAAAATTAAATTAAAAAAATCTAATGCAAGAAGAACTTTTATTTTGCTAAAAATTAATGTACAAAACTTGAAAGAAGATCTGCGTTAAATGGCTAAAGACACTTGAAAGTTAATAAGAAATAAAACTATTTAACTTCTTTATGATTAAGATAAACTGTAAATTAATAATTAATTAACGCGATTCTTTTTTAAATTTAGTATCTAAAATCAGTCTTGAAAACAATATTGAACAAACATTTATAAACTCGCATGTAAACAATCAAAAATCAACGTCTGACCAGCAGTTTCATCATATTACTGCAACAAAATGTAATGTCTCAATACCTAAACATGCTGACTTTCCAACATTAAGAACAAAAAGTCTCAATCATAAAGAAAAAAAAATCTACATTCATTCCACAAAATATCTACTAAAAAACTATCATCACGGGTTCAATTCCTCCTTATAATATGGCACTAGAATTATAATCATAGCCGACGCGGTCATGGAAAGAAAAACCAGCCAAAAAAACAACCTATCCAGCACATTAGCCACTTCCTTCCACTCGTCCGTGTGATCTCCTTTCCTAACTCGTGTTCTCTGTTTTCCTAGCTCACCTCTCGATTCACAGTCAATCATCTGATTTTTACACTTATCAGTCCAACCGTTCAGATTCACTACGGGCCGTAGCAAGCCCATACCGCGTGCTACGCGCCTTAGCCCGCCGCGTAAATCTAGGCCAGCCTCGTCGGGCGAGGCTAGAAGATTTCCCGCCATGGTTTTTGGCTTGCGCGCACGTACGCGCAGTAGTGGCGCTAAGTGGTGGAGTATAAGGAGCCTAGTCCAGCGCGGCACGGGGCATTCTGGGTCGCGGTGATGAAAATTTAAGACGAGAACGGTCAGGCAGACTGAGAATGTTCCTAGGCCCATAGTGCATGTGAGAAAGATGACTGAAATAAAGGAAATTAATGTAAGGTTAGTGATCTAAAATGGTCGAGTAACTTTTTAGTCTCATAATATCAGAGAAAAAGCAAATGCACTTTTCCTTTAGTAAATCCTAAATTAGTAAATCAAATATCCCTGAAAATGTGAGAGTATACTGTCAATAATAATTACATATTTTCATGAATTTTCGAAAACGCAGATTTTTGCAATTGATATTATACTTTTTATACATAAACATTTACATATATGTCTTATCGTTAGCTTATACATCTTTCAATGACCTTTGGTATTTAAGTTTATAAAAGATAAACTTACAAAACAACTAACAATTCTTTTCAGAGAACACATGAGAATAATGCCTTCATTTATAATGACACAAAATGAATGATCTATATGAGCTCTTGAGAATTAGAGAAAGATATATTTATTTACAATAAAAAAGCAGAGAAGATTAAAAGCATTCTGGCCTTTTGAAAACTAAAACTATAATTCTGTTTTAATGTGTCACATTAAAACAGAATGTGAAACTCAATACTTAAGTAATAAAACTTTCTTTGAAGGTATTTTATTAATTTAAGATTCACAATTGACTAGTCCAGTGTATTGGACTTAATTATGAATAGAATTCACAAATTATTTGCTAATTTGTATTATTTTCTGTTGTTGATATTTTGGTGTCCATTTTCCAATTTTATGAATATTTTGTACATGTAGGTATTTAGTTTTAGGAGCTTATTTAATAGTTATCAATCAGTATTGTTGGTCTGATTGAATTAATAGTAAGGTGAGTAGGGTTAAACAATCACCAATAAAATAAATAGCAGAAAATATAAATGTACACAGCTGTTTTGTTGCGCCCTCATTAAGAATCTACAAAGCCCGTTATTATTGGCTGCTTTTTCTACACAGTTGCAATATTAAAAATATCCCACATTCATTCAAACTAAATAATTGACATTATTAGAAAGTAGTGCATACCAATGATGGGAATATGTAGGGAAGTCCTGGGAACATTTTCCGCTACCATTAATAGAAACACTGTAAAAGCAAGCAGGACGGAAATCCCCAGAGCAATTTTTTCCCCAGCGTCAGGCGGCAGACAGAAGACGACCATGACAAGTACAGACAGCAGGGTACAGGGTAGGATGATGTTCATAACGTAGAATGTGTAGCGTCGCCGTAGGTATAATGTAAACTCAACGTAGGGGTAGCGAGTGTTTGGGCAACAGGGTAGAATGTTTTCCTACAAGAAAGATAGATGTAACAAGTTGAAACTAAATTTAAATCACAAGTAGGAATACACTGTAAATAAATGGAAAAAATCACCCAGAGGTGATGATTAAATATATTTGTATTCATCATAAAAATATTGATAATCTAAATTCATGGAGAATTTACATAGAGTACATTAGTCCAGTACAAAGATATCATACTATTGAATCTAAATGCTGGGGGACAAAATGTATGGACACAATGTCGTGTACAAAATGGCATGGGGACAAAATGTTACTGGACAAATGTCTTGGACAAAATGTTGTGATCAAAATGTCATGCCTAACTCTAACCCTAATCCACAACATTTTGTCCACGACATTTTATCAATGACATTTTGTCCAGCAACATTTGGTCCCCATAACATTTTGTCCGTGACATTTTGTCCGTGACATTTTGTCCGGCCACCAAATAACTAGTATGAGTGATATCCTGTTGCATACTACAATTCTCTAATTAATGTCTAATAAATTATGAATTACATAATGCCATTCTAAAATAAATTATACATTAAGCCATCAGATTCAACTTAGTACTCATCTGTAACAGTACCTTCCATTCAGCCTTGGTTCCATAGATATGCCATTCACCGTTTAACCTAAAGTCATGCGTTTGTACCTCGAACGATGAGTTCGTTATATTCATGCGGGCGCTGTAGTAAGCCCAGGCGCCGAACTGCAGAGGACACGACTGGTCGTCGAAAGGGAAGTACCGGATGTCTATGTCACAGGTTGTGGTGAAGACGCTTCCTGGTTCCCAGTGGACGGATCCGTCGTAGCGGATCAAGACTCGGACTTTTCTAAAATCCGGAGCGAGTTCATCAGCTCTGAAGTTAGTAGAGAGATAGTTTTATTTTAAAGATAGAGGTTGTGTTGGAAATGATGAAGGTATAGTCTTATTGAAGCTCAGTTTTAAAGTTAAAAATAATTTGATTGATGCTATTGAAGAGATTCTGTGCCATTCATTTTGTTTAATAAAGAATATTTGAGTTTAAGTTTTTTTATTAATCGTTACTATAGTCTATGAAGATCAGCTATAGCTAATATATGATATCAAATCAAAATCAAAATTTTATTCACAGGTAAACGAACAATATCCATAAAGATATATGAAATTTTATATCGATTGAATATCTTCTCTTTATCAACTTTACCTTTACTTGAACTTTACAATTTAGCTTGAATACAATTGGGTTCTTCTTTCAAAGATAATTATGCAATAATGTTACTTTATTTGAATATGTTAAATAGCCTCCCTTTTTGAACAACATTTTTTCTCAAAAATGTGCATATTGTTAAAATAAAATATCATTTATTTCTTTATTCGACACTCTACTTCACGCTATAAGTGTAGAAAACAACACACAAATAAAATAATATAGCACACAATTACATATTATAGCAACTATATAAGTATTAGAGTAGAACTATAAAAATATACTACTTTAAGTTATTATGTTAAAAGAGCACTTTCGTGATAAGTTCATACTTTGGAAACAAGTTATTATCATATAACTATTTAACATCAATACATTATATGTAGAAAACTTAAGCCAATGTTACATATAAACTCTTTGTATATATGCATTTATTTGATTTAATACTTACATGAAAACACAGTCAGGTTTATGGATTAGATTGTAGATAGTTTACATTGTAATATAGTTTAATAACTAAAGTAGGGAATTATCGATTGAAATCTATAATAAGATGACTAAAGTTGTTTTGCGTTTCTCAAATGTGTCACAAATAGTGCAAATGATGTACATTGGCCAACTACGGATTCAACAGATTATAAGTACTGTTTTCTCTTAAGATGCTGTTTCTCAGAATTCCTGTTGTTACAATGTCTATCATTACGAATAGATTTGAGAACTTAATCTAATTTTCTGCATTGGATTGAGAAGCTAATACTGTACAGATGTACTATTTGCTTTCTATTAGGGTTCATCGCACACAAGACAAAAAAAGACCAACACAACAAGAGAAAAACACATCTAAATATTGACATTTGGACCACTGTAACCGTTATACTGTTTAAAAAGTCTCCTATTGATAAATCGTTTTTAAGAATTATAGGAACACTATAAGAACACTATACTAACACATTCCTAATAACTTACTAAATAATTCTAATATCAAGACTCCATCTATCAATTTATCATAATTACTCTATATTTGAGTCAAGAGTCTTTATTTTGCCATAATTGTAAACATTGACGGCTGCATTTCACAGCAATTCACGTCAAATATAATAAATTTCAATGAAATTATAATTTCAACAAGAAAACAACAGGCACATTGTAAATGCCCAGCGGCAATATTATTTCAGAGAAAATAAGACAGACCTCTCCTAACAGCACTGCAGTAGTGTGCAGACTTTTTTTGAATTTTTCAATTTAGATTGACACTAGATGATAATTTTCCATAAAATGTTTACACACGCTCGACAATGATTGTGTATTATTGGATGATAATATTCCATGAAATGTTTACAAATATCTGACAATAATTATATAGTATTAGATGATAATTTTCTATGAAATGCTTACAAACATTTGACAATAATTTGTGTAATATTAGATGATAATTTTTACAAAGATGTTTACAAACATTTAACATCATTACAAGCATTTAAAATCTGTAATACAAAGTATTATTGTAATAATACTTTGTATTATTTGCTGACCCATTCATTAAGGCGAGTTCCGGAAGCCATATTCTCTCTGGTTTGACAACTATGTCTTCTAAATTATCAAATTCTTCTCTCTTCCATTGCAATCTTTTATCGACCCAATCCTGAGATAAATAACAAAAAAATAGTTTAGTTACCTTAATAAGATGCTCATTTTGACATAAAAAGCGACTATGATAAAGAATTATAGTGCAAGAAGAAATAATTAATGATAGTAAATTTCTGAAACTGGTATAAATTAAAGCTGGCATAATATAAAACATTTATTATTGTTTATTAGCTAATGCCATGGAACCTGGATATGCTTAATTTTATCTTAAATGAAATTCTTTCATAAATCTGCATTCAACAGATTTAATTAAAATTTTCATAAATCTGCATTCAACAATCTAATTTAATTAACAATTAATAAATTCTTGTAAACGAGAAATTTATAAAATATCAACAGTAAGTTAACTAATATAATGCAATGTAAATTTAACATAGGATTATGACTATAATTTATATCTGCTGTCTAGCAACCTAGAATTTCCCATAACTTTGTGTAAATATTTCTAATATCTCTTTATTTATAATTAATTCTTCTAAATTTTGTAACTTTAAATAATGTAACAATTATTATCCTCCACCGACATAACACTAGTTGCCTTTTCAAAATTATTTCAATTTATAGATGCTTATTCTGCAAATAAAAGGGTGTTTGACTTACACAGATAATAAGCCCAGTAGTAGTTAAAACTTGACTTCGCTCATCCTATAAAAACAGCCAGAAAATGCGACAAGAAGAAAAAATGATACAGCAGCATTTCAATCAAGAAAATTACTGTCTGGTGTTCACTCGAGAAAGGACTATTATAGTCGCGTGTTATAAATGTTTAACGTTGACGACCTGTCCGCAAGCATTAGCAGCTCGACTAGAACTTAAAAGTAACAGTAATAAAAGTGTCTGCTTAAAACTTGTTCAAAAATAATTTTTCTAATAGCAATACTTTTACACCAACAGAAGTAAGTAGGTTTAAAAGTATTTTATTTTTTATATTCGAATGCGTGCAAGTTTTAATAATAGAAAATCAAGTCTGAAAACTGAACGGATAGTTAAGAGTTGATTAAAATTAACTAGATTTATAAATGAAATAACTTTTCAATAAAATATTTAAGATTGCAAAGAACTATTTAATCTATGTTTAAAAACGTTCTGATGAAACAAAGCTAGACTAAAGCCCGTCCAAGCACGGGATCGAGTCACAACTTCTATTATTATATAGTTATAAAACAATTATAAGTATTTGAATATTAAACGATTGCACGCATAACAATCTGTGATTTTGTTTGACACTGATTAAAACAAATACATATAGGACAAAAATGTTAAATGCATTAAATTTTACTATTGCTAAAATGCTATAAATAGACACATATAATAACTGACCAATCCCTGTATTCGTAACAGAAGTAACTGTATCTCTACACGCACTGTCTCATTACTCATCACCCCCCTGGCGTCAGGGTCGTAGTCTCTCAGTAGATACCTAAGTAGGCGGTGCTCTGTTCGCCCCGCCTCCGGGTGTATTCGACGATAGTTAGAAGGCAGATATGGTTTGGATAAATCTGGCGATCCTAGTTTAGTACACATAAAAATTAACATAACTTACAAATTAATCAGACAATATCTGGCTTCTGCACATTTTAAGTTTCTGAATAATTTATGAATCGTATTAAAAAGAGAACGACTATAAAAAAACAATATTAGTCATATTTTTTCAGAATATAAAAAATAGTAGAGAAAAATGAAAAATGTAGAGAAAGTTGCTTTGTAGCAACTAGAAAAACTTCAAATATCTAAATTATTTAATGTAGTAGGCCTCTTTATCTAAAATTGCAGATTCATGATATAAACAATGGATCTAGCAGTGCTTTTTAACACTGAATACATTCAATAGCTCTGCTATAGCCATATTTCCTTTGAAAATAAGATTTAACATTGTTGCAAATTGATAACTAAATTTCTTTTATAAATGGTTTCTTTATATATTTATATTTGTCTGCTTTGTTTGAGCAATAGTAATATATATTAAATTAATATAAATATTGCTCTAAAATTTCTAAATAAAAAAAACCTGACTGCCAACCATCGCATAGACGTGGAATGAAATAGATGACAAGAACAAGGCACAAGACAAACTGTAGGCCTCCAGTGACGTCATATCCCTCGCTTATCATTGACGTTGATTGTCTCATGACGTCATGCGTTAGTGTATTGTTTCTATCATATTACAGAACAAAAACATTCCTACAAACACAATTGCTTCATACATAATCATAATTATAGAAATGCTTATAAAATTATAGAAATTATAAAACAATGATTATAAAAATGATTATTAAATTATAGAAATGATTAGAAATGATATAACCCTAACTCGAAGAAGACAACGCATATCGAATGAGAGAACACAATCAAATAAACGATCGCAGAGTATCAAAGATACCGCCAATGTAAATCACTTATCATCGATACAGAAAATGACAGATAACAGTACTACTGTAGTTATTATAGCTACCGTGCAATTAAAGCCTACTCTATCATACTGTGTTTAAAACAGCCATAAAATAATTCAGAAAGAAGTACCGAGAAGTAAGCACATATGCATGTATATACACAATCAAATAAGAACAAAAAAATTGCAGGTTTTTTCCATATGTTTTATAACTGGGTAGGTTCCTGAAAATACATCATACAAAGAAATGTTTTTTGTTAACAAGACCGAAGTTCAAATTATAGCGATAAGCTTTACAAAAGAGAAAACATTGTTGTCCTGCACGCAAAATATTGGTTTTAATATTTATTAATAAAAAAAGATTAAAATTTAATATTCATACAGCAATAAATATTTATATTAATTGAAATTCATCAATTAAAATTTTTTGAAAGTTCAATAATTACATAAATCAAAATCATAATACTAAATCAATTATAAATTATAATAATTTCTTAATTCAGACTTGTCCACGGGTAAGCTTATAATAAGCTGCCAATTTTTCTTAAATTTCATTGTCACTAACAATTTGTCAATATTTTATAATTTCAGACAAACAATTTACAAAAATAATCTTTATACTTTATCAAAAATTCTGTATTTTGGATGTAAAAGTTTTATTTATCTTTTTTTATGTAGCCTATATGAAATGTTAATGAGCAAACGAGCAAACTTATAAAAAACTTTTCATTTCATAAATTACATAATTTTTACAATATTACACTTATTTAACTTCAATAAGTAAAATTCTTAAATTAAAAAATAACTGCGCGAGTCAAAAACTACCTTCAACGTTTTCAGCTAAAAAACTGGCTTCCTTTTTATCAGTGTTCGGTGATTTAGAAAATTATCTGACACCGTTGCACTTTGTTTTGTGGTTTGCTGCGAGCAAAGATGCGCGAGATAATGGAGAAAGAGGATACGACCTCTCAGTAATTGAGTCACTTTGAAATCTACGTGGAGTTGATCAATTGTTGACGCTTCAACTTTATGAGAATAATATTTGTTCTAGGTAAATTGGAGTGAGAGAAAAGAGAGAGAGACTGATAGAAAGAGTAGAGTTGGTTAAGTTAGAAAGTCGGGGAAAGAAATTTGCGCTTTATAAAACAATTAGAGAAGCTGAGAAATAGAGAGAAACGGATAAAAGAAAATTAAACACTATTTCTAGTTTGAAAAATCGAAGAACTATTTTATAGTAAGTTCACGTGGTAAGATTTCAATCGCACGATTCTTCCAATCTAAAGTCTAAACGCTTGATTGAATTCTAAATAGTATTTAAACGCATTTAAGTGTGAAATTGCACTCGAGTAATGTAGTCAGTGTAATTAATTCTGCAGCAATCCAATCAGATGAAACTTACGATTTTATCGCACAGATTTTAGTCCTTAACATCATAGCTCCTTGGCGAATATATAGCGATGCTGGATAAATATAAAAACAGCAAAAATAGCAATCAAGATCTGTGCACAGTTCACAGTTTACATAAAAATGAAGTTATTGCTTTACTGAAGGACAAATAATTATTCCAATAAAGATAAGATTCATAGAAACTAAGACCCTCAATGGCCGCTTATGTTTAATATAAGAACGGACTGAATAATAAGACGATTTGAAGGGTATCGCGAAACTGAATAATAAGAGAGTTTGAAGAAAGGCCATCTACTGAGATTGGACTATCCAAAGTAAACAAGCAGTGACACGTATCTCGCATTATCGTCTTAGTATACTTCCGTTGCATGGACAAAATGTAATAGACTTGAGGATTGAATAATCGTGCCTCAACAATGATAACAATTATGGTCATTTAGTTTATTTAGAGCGGCAGTAAATCTCTTTCTTGTTCATATGCAGCAAATATGACAAAATGTTACATTGTCGTGTTTTTGCTTATTCAAATATACTATATACTTATAGAGTATGGCATACTTGTTACATGATAGAATTATAAAATTAAGTTTAAATTTTTTTTGATGGAATATATATATAAAAGTAGCAATTAAATTACTTGAACGACTAAAAAATTGTCACGATTTCTGTATTCAAAATGATTGGCTAAAATCTCAAAAAAGTAAAAAGAATCTTTTGAAAGTACCGAGTCAAAAAATTCCGATCATCCTTTTTCGTTTTTTATTCATATTTTATCATTGCTGTTACTATGACTTAAAACTTACAGGATATATTTGTTTCCAATTTAAAATATTAAAGAAAAAATATCAATTTAAAGAAATAAACAATACACCCAATTTCACTTGTTGACTTAAAATGAAGTCAACAAGAATTAAGACAAATTAGGGACACCACACATGTGATCGAATAGTGCACAGTGCGAACAGACACCCTGGATAATTCATCGTAAATACACTCAAGTCTCAAATACAAATTATCCACAACATTTAATTTGTACTTTTGCATTCAAGAACAGTACCCCAATAGCACACTCCGTGGGATTCGATCCCCAGCATGCGAGATCCGTATCGAAACTAATTCTACGATTAAATCAAAGCTGAATCTCAGATTGGTGATTTACTGCAAGCATGGACCATAAACAATACTCATGGAAGACATAAACTCGAGTGATATTAATTGACTCGGATATTTATTGGACATTAATTGTTTTCCTTCGTTTGGTAATATATAGAGTATTTCGTGGTACATCTTTCTATCGTTCTGATTAAATGATACGGTATAAAATGAGGCTAATACATCTGTGTTTAATGTGGAGGATTGAAAAGAGTATGAGAGACCACGAAAGCGAGTTAACTTGAGAAAGACACACGAATAAAAGAAAAAGATTATGCACAGATAGTATAATTAAGAAAGGAAAGAAAATAAATATTGCTACGTCCCCTTTAACAGACACTATATTATAAATGATTATTAAATGTTTGAAAAGAAATTTCTATAAGAAATAAGTATATGTTGTGATTTTTTTAGGATAAAAATCAAATCTCAGAAATGTGTTAATTTCAACGGCTCGATGAATTCTGTGATAAAGTTAATTTTCATTTCATTTATTTTCACGTTTCAGTTTACTTTAGGTTTAAAGATTAGTATTGCGGCTTTATTTGCCAGCTTGATTTCATGGTGATAATTATTAGTCGAGTCGATGCCTAGAAATCTAGACATCGACTAGGTTTCTAGGTATTAGAAACGTTTATTTTAGTTTGTATAATAACCCTATCACCCTACCGTATATTATAATATACAGTATATAGGATAATATATAAACTTATTTAATATTCAAATTCATAATTAAATCCTTTTAAGAAAATCATAAAATTTAAGAATGTGCACATTTTCGTTTCTCTTATTACTAAACCCAAGTCATCAATCTTTACAGACCTACATTAACACAGTAACCGTACAGTAATATCAAATACTAACAATAAAAGAAAGCTGAAATTTCTCATTTAACTGTCTACAGTCATCGTGGAAGGTTGTCCAAACCAAGTGAACTTCTTACTATTTAGATTTTAATATCTAATTTTTCTCGAATAGACTTTGTCATTTCTGTTATCAGTTCTATGGCACCC
The DNA here is from genome assembly GCA_034700105.1 of Oconnorella tubifera. Classification (NCBI taxonomy): domain Eukaryota; kingdom Metazoa; phylum Annelida; class Clitellata; order Enchytraeida; family Enchytraeidae; genus Oconnorella; species Oconnorella tubifera. The sequence continues at coordinate 14,925 of JAQIXG010002788.1, forward strand.
GGTATTTAGCCTCGAAAGAAGTGCAAAGTTTGAACTTATCTCATTCTGTTGGTTGTAAAGTCGTGACGCGTGACGTTACGCAAGAGAAATTACGTCAGAGTGTCACGTCATGTGGAGGAGCTATCTAAACGCGACAATGCTCAGTGACCGTTAAGTGAAGGTATCAATCAGAATTCCGACATGTACACGAATTGTGTCCAGAAGTTTTCATGTAATTTTTGTTATAAAATAGAATACTTTTGTAAAAATCTTGGTGTTAACACACCGACTTTTTAATTCATCACAAAACACGCAATTGAATTTAAGATCTTCATTAGAAGTTTCATATATATGTTCTAATTAATAAATTTATATAATGTTTCAATTTTTATCTTACGCGAATTATAAGCCGAAACGTAGTATATATATCGCACGTAGTATATATTTTAGGTGCTAACAAAAACTTGTGTTATATAATTGACCGATTTTATTTTATTTATTTTAAATCGCATCTCATATCATATAAAGTATCGATAATCTTTTATTCTTACATATACAGTTTCAGTGAGAATGTTTAGATATATGTATAGGTTTTACATATGTAATGCTTTTAATGTGTCAACAGTGCAATTATACAACTAATTTTTATATATAACAAATATCTGGGCTTTATAACCTATAATCGCCCATCAGTTCCCTTGAGTGTGTTATTAATTGTAATATTTACTTTTATTATTTTTTTTTACCCGCTATCTTATATGTGTCTTTATTCAGTGGCGAATATAAAAATTAGACCAAAATCAAATCAAAGAGTATTTGCTGATGACTTTAAAGTTTATTTACTTCTCTTCTAAATTCTAAGCGTATACATTCCGACGTCTAATTGCATTTTTGAACAGCATGTCGAAGCCGTACAAATTGTTTAAAGCAACTTAATGCAAACCAGAGTTAAAACCACTACAGGGAACTTGGCATTTTATCCATAGGATCAGGTCTTCACTTCCCCTGCAATATCATGGTCTACATTGTACAATTTACTTTCACTTATCCTTTCAAGAGACAATTCATTTAATAACCAAACTGCAGTGGATCCCATTATGCAGCAGCATAATAAAAATAGTTCTTTACCAAAGATAGATGTTGTAGCAATCATTGCATTATCTGGACCAGCTTTTGTTCTCGGCAACATTTCCACAGGAAGAGTTGGGTAATGGAGTGTTCTAATGTTTATCATTGGCTTTTAATGTCACTCGATGAATGACCGAATGGTTTAATGTCTCATGAACTCGACAACTGACGGAATGTGGTAATTATTACAACGAGGCCTAGAAACGAATGACAACAATGCAGCGTAGCATCCGGGTTACATTATATTTACTTCCGTAATTATCATCATTTTCTCCAAGGTTAAAGTTATATTATTATATCTTCTGAACGATCTTATGATACTTGTCAATGCAATTCTATGATACTTGTTAATAGAATTCTGATACTTGTTGCTGTTAATAAGATTGTGATACTTGTGGATTGATATTATTGTGAGACTTGTAGCTGGATTTTGATACTCATTGCTGTTAATATGATAGTGATACTTTTTGCTTTTAATACCATTCTAATATAAAAATCTCTTGGCTGCTAAAATGATTCTGATACTTGTAGCTGTTAATATTATTCTTATACTTACTAATTATAATGGGGGGGGGGGATTTATATAAGGAGGAGGGGGGGGGGGGCGCG
>JAQIXG010002789.1:0-16638 GCA_034700105.1 Oconnorella tubifera
CCCCGCTGCTGACTGTTTTTTTATACGTTTTTTTTATACGTTGTCGCGTCTGAGTCAGGTGCTCTAACCAGTTCTCTAACGAACCTTGACGAATTAAAACGTTCCTTATGGACAGCCCCTAAATAGGTAATGCTTGAAGGCTATACTAAATGAATGAAATAAGTCCAAAAAACATAACAAAATAAGTTAAAACCAATGCTAAAACAAGTCACGTAAATATCAGCATGGTATTAACTGAAAAATTGACTAGAAAGGTTGCAAAGTTGGTTAGACTCGGAACCATAAACTAAATCTGTTACAGAAATACACGAGTGTAAATATAACCCTGTAAACAATCGCAATCCTTTCTAGTCAAATCAAACAATCCTACTTAGTGATATATAGTATTAGCCGTGTGTTTCATCTGATAAAGTATTGAACAGACAGACAAAAAGTCAGACAGAGAGACACACAAATATACAGACAAACAGACAGGCAGACAGAGATGATATAAGAATTTTTTATATACAAAATATAAGCATCATCTAGATTCATATAGTCAATTTAAAAAAAAAACTTGACGCACCGTCATATCTGTATCCGTCTTCCGGTGCAAACTCGCCACGCAACTTATACCCGCGCACAACACGCACAGGTAGACCTGTCTCTACGCTACGAAGTAATGAAGCATTACCGCGTGACAGGCATTGATCACGTGACTGGGCAGCAGTACGCAGATTCTATGCATTTAAATATTAGATTTTTGTTCAACTATTTTGCTTGTTTTTTATTTTTCATAGTGTGTTATCTATCAATTTATTAACGAAATAAAGATGTATTGTTTATTTCGTATAAGTTTTGCACAAACACAACATATGCTTAAGTAAACGACACGATCGTCTATGACAATAAAATAAGCCCATAAAAACAAAGTTTTCATTATAACTCTTTCTTTTCTTGTTCATAAATAAATAAATAAATAAATTTTAGCATAATCAAGTCTGTGTGTGCGCGCGTGCGTGTGTGTGTGTGTGTGAGTGTGTCAAAGTTAATTGTTGGTCACAACGAGTCTATGGACCAAGTTTCAGATCGATTGGATGAGGGGAAATGGGTTTGTGTTGAGACAACGGCTCAAATAGACAGACAGAGAGTACAAGTTAAAAGAAAGAGTTAAAAAGACATTTGAATTCAACAATTAACGCAGCATGATAATTCATTTCTCTTTATGAATGACGGGACAAACGCATATAAATCATACAGATAATTTAATAGAATAAATAAATATAAGTTTATACAGAGAAATATACGCAATAAAGAACCTTTGGATTCATCTTTGTACCCTTCAGATCCCTACCGCCTTAAAAAACAACAAATATACGCAAATTATTTAAAGTAATTAATAGAAAAGAAATAATAATAATTTTATTCAATAAACTAAATAGCCTAAGCTTTGGCATTGATATTACTTAAGATAGACAGATTATAAAGCTAAAAAATACTTCACCCTGGACATCAAAGACAAGCAGCTAGTAATCTGATTAATAAATAATACTTTTAAGCCAACAAGGATAAATATAATATTACCAAATATTTACTTCGTATTCGCTTCGGGGCCAAATAGTACCTTAAGTAAACTATTCGCAATCGGTTGAATAGTTGGCTTCGACTGAATACGAATAGTAAATCTAGGTTAATCTTTATAAAACAACAGATTTCTCATAATGTACGAAGGTCTTATATGCACTGACACAAGAGGGAAGGACAGCCACGTCAACTGCATTGTACACGATCATAAAAAATGGATGTACGAGTCCTTTATGTTACGAGTGGGTCATCTCATTTCATGAATTTGATTCTAATTTGGCAACCATATAGGAACAGGTATGTTTGACACGATCCCTTATCACATACGAGTTAAAATATTTAAATAATACGTAAATAACTATCAAAAACGCATGACTGCTTCATCATGCATAGAACAGCATATACAACAGTTTAAGGTTAAGGTAAATGTCATGTAATTATAACGTATTATTAAGATGTCTCAGATGTAGCTGTCATTTAAGCACCTTACTAAGGCGCAGCAAGTTAAAGAAATCGTGAACTATCCGGGATTAGAACCTGAATCTGTCGCGTCTGAGTCAGGTGCTCTTACCAGTTCTCTAACGAACCTTGACAAATTTAGCTTCATCATGTATGATGAAGCAATAAGGTCATCATCATGATGAAACTATATACTGTTGCGTTTATATCTAAGAAATGAATGTTCAAACCTTCTCCAGTATAAGTGAAACAGTCTCCCAGATCAATGTCATCCTCGTATCCCCCGGACAAGGCGATGGAGTAGGTTCCCTCTGGACCTCCGTGGATGCCAGCTACAGTGGGTCTGAACGGGCATACGTAAAAAATATATTATTTTCTCGTCCGCAGTCAAGTAAATTGAAAATTTTCATCGAGAAAATGAAAATAGATAACCTAATGTATTCAATGTTTTAGTTTATTCAGAGATTAAGAATAATTGAAGAACAACTTTACTGATAATATACGCATAATAATCATAAATTCCAACAGTATCATACGTGCCTATGTATGCCAGCCCTATTGGCTTCCATACGAGTCGCCCAAACGGTACCAATTTCTACACCTTTAAAAACACAACCAAAATTTACACCGCTCGCATTTTGTTTGTTTAGCGCTCAACGTCATAGCAGCGCAACTTCGTCTAGTTTCTGACAATCAATTATTCAATTAAACAGCTTCAATACTTAAACCAAAGTCAAAGATGATGTTGTTAATATTTGTATAGAAAGAAAATGATTGGTCCACACGTGTCTTTCAACACAGACCGCTAAATGCTCTTACTTATGGATAAGATTTGTTTCAGTTAACCAAGTTAAATTTACAACAACACGTTATATCAATTCCAAGTGAAAAGTAATGGCTATTATAATAATAGTAATTGAAATTATGAAATGTTTTAACACAACTCATACCAATTGAAATTGTTAAAATATGGTTGCTTCACAAAATGCTGTACCAATGTGGCTAGTTAGTAGTTCCTGGGTACATAGCGTGTATATGAAATTTAAACATGCACCGATTATAATGGCTTATTCAAAACTTTAACTGATCATGCTTCTAAAAACTCTTTTTATCTCCTTGTGTAAGCAATAAAAACTGCATAAAGCATCAATCAGAAATGCTCATTTTACCCTTAATAAGTAAGACGCTTAAATTGACAGCTACATCCGAGACATCATTCATATAATACAGTAACCCAGTTTAAGTAAAGTCCAAACTTTAAACTTAATTTGCTGCACACTTTAATAAAAATTCTTAATTGATAGCTACGTCTGAAACTTTATATCAAGTAATCCAGACGTTAAACTTAAATTAAGCAAATAACTGTACCAGGAATGGCTCCATACACCATGGGACGATTCTTGTACACCGATTTATCTACATTCTCTTCCTCCTCCTCACCATCATTTTCAGCACTGGATACATTGCGAATGTTTGATCTGATCTCTGCACTGCTTAACGCATCCTGGTGGATATTGAAATAAATAAGTAGAAAATTCACAGAGTATTAAGTTTGTAATTTGTAGTGAATGTCAAGTTTGTAGTGAAGGGAGAGAATAGAAGGAGTAGAAAGAGAAAATCTTAGATAAGGTAAAGTTTAATGTCTGGATTACCATATTATACGAACGTTATCTCAGACGCAGCTGCCAATTTAAGGGTCTTACTAATGGGTGCAGTTAAGAGAAATAGTGAGCTATCCGAAATTCGAACATGGACCTATCAATTTTGATTTCAGCAAAATAACCACTTCTCTAAAGGGCCTTGACAAGAGACTAAGAGGAACATAATAAAAGAAAGACATCAAACTGTTTGTAAAATATTTAGCAGTCAAATACAAATGAAGGAATACCTTTCCTTGAATCCTCCCTGATCTCCTCCTCTCACCAGGAAGGACAATCCTAGGATCAAACAACTCCGACTCCTTCACTCCAGACCCCTTCGTGTTGATAACGTACTTCTTTTTCTTTGGGACACTCTGTTTCCATTCCTGATCTCCTTTTCTTTTTGAATTCTCTCTTTCGGTATAAGGAGCTGTATTACACTGCAATATTTGACATGATAATATGAAGTGGTAAAGCACAGGACTCGGACACAACTTGTCCGGGTTCAATTTACATAAATGCACAGGACATGCATAATGATGGAATTTACCGTAAATATATGTATACATTTTCATTAATTTTCGATTTTATAGCTTTTTTTTGTTGTAAATAGGCAATTTATTAGAATTATATAATAATATTTTCAATATTAGAAATTAGATAGAGATTTTTTATAATCCATCAGGACACAAAAACAGTCAAAGCATATTACAATGAATACAAATAACAAAAAATAAATAATCATAAGGGCTCGAGGTAAAATTTTGTTCGTTAATGTCACATCAGCATAAAAGACCATTTAGCCCATGTATAAAAACAAGTGAACACTAGACGCTTAACTCAACGCAGTAAATAATTTCCAATTGTGAATGATGGGGCCAGCGCATAAAAAGTTCAAACTGAGTTTATTCATAAAATAGATAGAAAACGTTAATTGGATCTTACCGAATTTTTAAAAACGAGTTCGGCAAGAATTCTCTTATTGTCTTCAATATTGCGTCTACGCAACTCTAACAGATCTTTACTTTTTGACATTTTTACAGTAAAACTTTCTGAAATTATTCTTCGCAAATTAAACTTCACAAATTAGTGTATCCCCTTATGTGGAGATAAACTCATTTGCTGAACAGAAAATGCATTTCTTGAATATTTGCGGCTCAAATTCGGTTTCGCACCTCACTGAGTTAGGGTTATAGATGGTTATATAAAACTACGTGTGGTGCTTAACCGAACGGGACCCATGTTTGCTATGCGAATCATTGAATCAAGTGCGATTGGATGGCTGTCTACGTCACATCAGCACAAAAAGCCATATAGTAAACACTATCGCCGAAATAACACAAGCCGAAATATTTAAACATAACATGAATAAATTAAAAATTAACCTATTTAATTTTTAGATTATTATCAAATTCTTCAATCTGATAACGATTGCATATTACTTAATTTTTTATTATTAGAAAAAAAAATTAACGAGGGAGAGGGGGGATGAGGGGAACCCATATCCTGCTTTTATTTTTTAATATTTTCCCTCCATTACTAATCATTTATAAGCCACTTTACTTAAATGATTTATTTCACTTTGAAATTTTTATTGTATATTTTTATTTAGTTTAATTATTTCTAAATAACTATTTTCTTTTATTTGACGTCAATTTATTTATTCGATTTTAAATAATATTTATTTTATTTCATTACAATTTTGTCTCAGCTCTTTAATTGTTCCCGCAAATTCTATTCATAGAATACAAAACTTGTAGTAGTCTTCCTTTTTTTAGTAATTTACTATTTCTTTTACAAAACTATAATAACTAATCACTATTTTAGAAAACATGTTAATTTAACATGTAAAACATAGCATAAACATGTAAAACATAGCATAATTCAAATCTCTTACGTGATCATTAGGCCTATTAACATGGCAATTAAAAATATAATCTATTTTTATGTATGGTCTATAATACTAGACTACAATAGGTTATTAATGATTTATAATTCTGATTAATCATTGATTTTTGCATACTGAATAGTCATTTTTGTAATTAGACTAGCCTAGTAATACACTCCGTCACTCGGGGGTTCACTATGCCTGAGTATCGATCATGGTGTTTAATATTTAAGCCTAAAAATCGTAATGCGAATATTAATTCCCCCCTCCCTTCGTAGTAAAAAGACAAGTTACAATTTATTGGATAACATTAATAATGTTTATATTGTGTACACTTTAAACGCAATTAGGGTAAGGAGTTAGAATTATACAGTAAATATTAGTAAATCGTAGAAGTGTTGTAATAATTATTTATTACGTTAATGAAATGGATAGAAAAGTTATGATTAACTAAAGAAAGTCATCACTTATTTTTGGGCAAAAAGCTTCTAGATCTCATCCTGCAAAAGAGCTGAAATGACTTCCCTAACTGCTTCTAGCTGCTGATTTTTAGAAGCAGGGACGCCCCTTGTTAATTTACCTTGTTAATTCACAAGGTAAATTAATAAGGTTCCCCTTCTACCCCCCCCCCCCCAATAAAAAAAACTAGGTAACCACCACAACAAATAAATTTAAAGCTCTATTTTCAATTGAATTCTTCTACCCAAGGAAGAAACTCTGAAACTTTTGTGTACACCCCAACTTGATGCTTCTCCCCGCAATCGCTCGGCCCCCAGCTGGTGATCCCAAACAATGTTGGCTTCAAAGCATTACAGACGAGGGGGCCCCAGAGTCCCCGGTACAAGAGTCCTGACCCCCGTAGAGGACTCCCGCGCAAATCATTTTGTCGTTGACACGTTTGGCGTAGACGTCGCCGAGTTTGACGTAGTTTTCCTTACTTAGGATTCTTAGGATTGGTATGAGCACTTGTTTGAGTTCATTGTGACTGGGTGGGGCACTGGCAGCCACTGAAATAAAACAAGGGGCAAGAGGGGGGGGGGGGCAGATTAGTAGATAAATGTTGTTGGCATATTTCGAAATATTATTGTCATTTGTCAATTGATTTCCAGTAGTGTGTGTAATACACTTAAATACAGTTCATTCATATATTTTTCTGTTCCAAAAATAGCTTTTTATCATTTTGTAAAGACATATCAGTTAGGGTTCTATAATTATTATTCTTTATCTTTCTTTATCTTTCTTTATCTTTCTTTATCTTTTTTTATCTTTCTTTATCTTTCTTTATCTTTCTTTATCTTTCTTTATCTTTCTTTATCTTTCTTTCATTATTTGTTATATATTTGTAAAACAAGGACTAACTTTATTTGGTTTATATTTTGGATGAACTACAAATCGATCCGGTATGAAAGTTTTTCTCGTTTTTTTCTTTGCTGTCTTTCTTATGTTCCCCCGCCACCAGTGTGATGTCTTTTACGTCTAATTTAGGTGCACTCTTTGCTGCTAAATTATATCTGTGAACAATTATTGATGTTTCGAAGTTTGGTATTTAATTGTAGTTTTTTTGGTGTTTAGATATTTTTAATAGCTTTCTTACTTTAGTCGCTGATTGCACGAGTCAGTGAATAAAAACGATCAAAGTGAACAAAAAACATACAAAGTATAAATGAAAAACAGTCCGACATACAAACAATGGGCCGCGGTGAGAATCCAGCGTTTATTTATAATGCTGCCCCCACACATATGTTGCCCTTTGTGATTGACAACTACTAGCCAGGGGTGGGCGTGGGCCTTAGAACCGAGCCCCCTATGATTCTTTTTTCTTCTCGTAAAATGTCATCCTGTACAGTTTCTGCAAGAAACATTACAATCAAGAGTCTGCACTGATTGATAGATAAACGGACTTATACGGCAATAGACTTTTGTTGAACCAGCGTTTTTATTAACTTACTATAACAGTAATAAGTTATTAATAACACTGATTCAATCAAAATATATATTCAAAGATAGTTTGAAGTATATATATGCGATTAAATATATGCGATTTTTATCACGATTTTGATTTAATATTTTTTAGCGCAAGATATAAGTTGTTGTACAATGTACACAATTGATTTTCGTGTTACATCATGTAAGTATTCAGTGAATGAATAACTTGCTGCATTGATTAAATTAACAGCAACATCTATAATTAAAGACATTGTTCAAATGTACGATGATTAATCCTGACGTTAATATTAAATTGAACTTTAACTCGCTGCAGCTTTTACTAAAAAACAAGAAGTAATTTATGTGACACTTAAATTGCCAGCTATGTTTGAGATATGATAATACTATAATACGCTAAATCAAATACTTTCAATGTAGTTAACTTTTAGAATTAATTTATTAATTAGGGGGTTAAATAATGTATTAGGGAGTTTATATACTGAGCAGATGCAGAAGATAGCGCTTTCACATATTATAGATAGATATCAGAGATAGTATATACTATCATTAGTGATGTCATGGACAGATTAAATTCTGAGTTGGTCCCCCCCTTTGAACGCAAATAATTACACTAACCAATCAAGTCACTCGACGACGTAGCGATTAGTAAACAATACGTTACGAATGACGTCACGTTGACGTAATGAAGTGAGCGCATTACATTTACGCGCGCTTTCTTTTCTGCTGCGCAGTAAATTTTGTTTAAGAACATATATCATTAAATAGTAACACAAAAAATTAATTGTACTATAGCAGGATTATAATATTATGTCATTGATATCATTAAATAACCATTGTGTGCTCCTATAGGCTCATCAAATATCAGGCATATAAATTTTGTGCTGATGTAACATTATGCAAAAAACTATTTAATATAGGAAATTGATACTCTAGCTGTTAATAGCCACTATATGTTTTTTTAAAAATAAATGTGCTATTATAGTTATTATTACTATAAGTAATATTATTATTACTATTTTTAATTAATATTTATATGCTATTTGTTATTATACTATTGTTATCTTAGTAATACACAATAAGCTTACTTTTCAACGTAATTATTTCATCAACTGACTCAGTTGTAGGACTATATTTGTAAAACTTAACAAACTTTGGGGGTTGGATACAAAAATGTTTTTTATGGGAAGAAGAGGTAAGGGTGGGGGAGAGAGTCGGGTTGGCTTGAAAAATGGATTGGTTCCATTTTATTCGATAATTCAATTTTTGTTGCTTAGAAAATGCTTAAAAACATTTTTTAGTAGTTTAAGTCTAATGGTTTTTGTTTATATTCACTGAAATAAAACTTTGTTTAAAATATTTTAAATTTAAAAACTCACGTTTACGTAACTGCAATTCTGTTTAGTTATAACTGTTGTAAAGTATAATAGGATTATAGGACTAGGCCAATATAGATAATAATTATATTCTTCTTATAACTATTTCTTGTCAAATTCTTAACAGATGGGGGGAGGGTGAGGGGGGGGGTCGTCTCTATCATTTCTTGTAAATAGTCCTATGAATACACAATTATTTTAATAGTAGGGGGTTGATTCATTCCGGATTCGGCGCCCCCCCCCCCCGCCTAGGTTATTTATGCATCAAAATAGGTCAAAGAAAACATACAAGCCACATTTGTCAATTAAGATTGTTATAAAATATAAATTCGATTAAATTATGTATGCTTATTGTAGTAAACCTCAAATAGCTAAGTATGATGTATATATATTGATTAACTCGGTGCATTTAAATAAGCTTAAAGAAATAAAGTTGATCGATCTTTGTTGATCGAATCCACTTTCTACGTGCATTTAAATTATAATGCATGCGGGCCGATTTTTATTTTATAAGCGGGCCTACTCAACTGCTCAAAGTGGCAAAGGGAGATTTGAGTCTTTATATTCCCCCTTTCCCTTTGGCAGTTTTGCATGAACATTTTTGTAGCGTAAGATGTCGCTATATCAGTACACTTTCCGATCACTTCGAGATAGCATAGGGGGCTTACCTCTAGGGTCTAGGCTTTTGGTTTTATTCTACGATTTCCATTCATGGATATATAAACCGTGGCGTAGCCGCCTTTGTGGCGCCCTGGAGTAAAACTTGTGCAAGTTGTGAAACTTGTCCCACCACCCCACCCCCCTCCAGCCCGGGGGCCCCAGCGATCGAAGTACATGTTCAGTGCCTCAAAAAGTAACACAAATTTTTATATTTAGCGTATTGACCAAATATGACAGTAAAATTGCATGGGTGTAATCAATGGATTCAGTATATAATGGCTAGAGTATATTAGTGAATACTATATTACTCTAGATTCTACACTAGCTCTATAGTATATATAGACTCTATTTAGAGACTATGGCACTGAGTCTATATTTATAGAAAACTATTGAAATCAATATTGTTAAAATGATTTTTAATGACCACCGAGGCACGCTTGAATATATCGATTAATATGTCTAAAACAAATAATTATTTCTAAAATATGTAAGCGAAGTGGCTAAGTGGCCGTGATCGTATAGTGGTTAGTACTTCTCGTTGTGGCCGAGAGAACCCAGGTTCGAATCCTGGTCACGGCAAACGCATCGCCATTTTTTTTTTTAAACAACTCATCAATAATTATAACTTAATTATTAACGTAGTCACTCTTAAACTAGTCTCCTACCTTGGCCGAGGCGGGGGCGCCCTTCAGCCCTTGGCGCCTTGGAGCAACTGCTCCACTGCGCTCTATCCCGCTACGCCACTGGTGGTAAACCTTATCAAAAAAATTAAGTTATTTAACTAATATATCTTTGTTTTATGAACGAATATTTACAAGTATTTTTCATTTTTTAGATGGCCCTAGTTTGTCAATTTCTTTTCCAAGGAGTCCCGTTGTCACATGACTCTTATGTTCCTTTACCCAACCAGTGGTAAATATTCCACTGGTTTTTGGGAAGAAAACTAGGCGTGAATGCAGGTAAAATAAAAAAGATTAAATGGTAACACATACTGTGTAACATTGAAAAATTCTGTAGCCAGGCCTCGAAATAAATCAAGTCCCGCCCCTTTCAGTCCAGTACCATTATAATTATATCACCGATTATATTCCAACCTAAATTATTACCATTTAATAATTACGAATTATTCGCTAATTACTATCTAGCAATTTAATTATAATTAAAATTAATATTATTCTCTTAGTTATGCTGCGGTTAAGTTATAAAATGGAAAAATTGCTTTAAACTGTATTAGAAAAGGAATCAGTTATCTATTATATCTTTTTATTAACGAATATTCAAAATATTTCTTCATTCTTTTAATGCATCTGTTTTTCCTATTTCTAATATTTATTATAAATGTTAAGATTGATTAAACAGCTATTAGATACTATATAAATATATATTTTTTATATTTTATTAATAATTAATCAGTTTAATAGTAGTTTGGTTATTTGTAATGCTACAAGTATTTGTTACATTTTGCAATTGCGTGTCAATCGATGTTATATATTAAAAAAAGTTATAAAATGGATTTAAGGGGTTGAACCATTTGTGCGGGTTGAACAAATATGTATAAATGTAGGCGGGATTTGGTTAAAAACGATACCTCTCTGTAGACTTAACATTGAGAGCGAGATCTCGCTGTGTCTGTCCTTGAGTCGCTCTCTTCCTGTCTCTCTCTGTCGCTCTCTCGGTCAGTCTCTCTGTCCGTCTCTTTGTATCTCTGCCAGGTGTCTCAGAAATCCTCGCATCAGTTTTTCTCATCACAGATAATCAAGCAAACATAAAAAGGTATATTTTAGTTAATTTATTTAATTAATTAATTTAATTAATTAGTTTTTATTATTTACTAGAGGTCATGCGGTCGTCCACGCGGACATTCAATGAAACTCATTTCTTTGTGTCTGCCTGTTTGTACGTCTGTTTGTACGCTTAATCGTCCGTGTGTATAACTGTACGCTTTTTGTACGTCGAAGTGTACTGTAAAAGTACAGGGTACTGCAGTACTTTAAGTACTTTGCTTAATAGAAAGGTACTTCTGTAATTTTTACGATTTTTGAATGATATTTTGCGGTATTTTTATTATTAAAAATAGTATTTTTAATTTGTATTTTTATTTTACTTTTTGTTGGTTGTATGTTGGTTATAAGTTGGCTTAAGTAGGTTGCTTATTCGATTGCTTGCAATAAGCATAAAAGTAATAAGCAGTAATGATGCTTGAATATATGTTTAACATTGAAAGGTCGCCGCGTCCTTGTGTTGTATTCTATGTCATTTGACTTTAATTTTGTGTCATTGACTTTAATTATGTGTCATTGAAGTGTTATTTATGTCATTGACTTGATATTTATATCAGTGATTTGATATTGACATATTATTTGACTTGAAATATGTCATTTACATTAATTACATGTCACTGACTGGTTGAATTATGTCATTGACTTGAATTTTTGCATCGTTAGCTTGAATCGTATATGATTTAATTGATAAGGTTTAATTATTGACCTTATCAATTAAAAATCTGAATTAGCGCATACTAAGTTAATTGTTAATTTTTTATTAATTTTTATTATTAATAAAACTATGTTAAAACCATATTAATGAGCCTACTCGCTGCACCCTTTAGTAAGACGAGTAAATTGATGGCTACGTCTGAGATATTGTGCATGTAATCCAAACGTTAAACTTAAATTAAACTTGAACTTGCTGCACCCTTTAGTAAGACGCTTAAATTAACAGTTATGTCTGAGACATTGTTCATATAATACGATAATCCAGACTTTAAACTAAACCTTATATGAAACAAAGCAATTAAACCTTATAAGGAATTAAACACTTGTTGCTGTATCAAATTGACTAATGCGCCTGATCCAATTGTAATAGATGAGCGAGGAATCTGCCGCCAGCCCGTTGTTGGGCTTCACAGAGAACTTTATTTTGTCTGGGGCTGCAGCCATTATCTCTAAGACAGCTGCGGCGCCCATAGAGCGTGTCAAGCTGCTGGTGCAGAACCAGGGGGAGATGCTGAAGACTGGGAGGCTGGACAAACCTTACGGAGGGGTCATTGATTGTACTGTTCGTACTTTCAAATCTGAAGGTTACTGGCAAAGATGTTTATTTGTTTGTTTATTTGTCTGTCTATATGTTTGTCTATATGTTTGTTTATAAGTTTGTTTCTTTGTTTGTTTGTCTGTTTGGATAAACCTCACAGCAGGGTGATTGATTCTATTGAGCGTACTTTTAAATCTGAAGGTAGAGTATGGAGCTGTGATGTCTGTCTCTTTGTCAGTCTGTTTATCTCCCTGATTATTTGTCTGTCTATCTGTTTGTCTCGCTCTTTGGATAAACTGTCCCATTGATGGTACTGTCTACTTTCAGTTTGAAAAGTATGGTATTATTGTTAAAATAGCGTTTTGTGCTGATGTGACATCAAAAACAGAGTTAAAACACCAATTTGTGCTGATGTGACGTTAACTTAACTTTCAGGCGTTCTACCCTTCTGGAGAGGTAATCTGGCTAACTGCATCAGGTACTTCCCCACCCAGGCCTTGAACTTTGCGTTCAAAGACAAAATTAAGGCCCTCTTCAAGGCCAGTAAGACTGACTCCTACCCCATGAAGTTCACCAAGAACATCGCGTCTGGGGGGGTGGCTGGGGCGATGTCCTTGGTCTTTGTCTACTCATTGGACTACTGCAGAACACGTCTGGCCAATGATATGAAGGCCGGCAAGAAGGGAGGTGGGTAGCGGGGAGGGATGGGGTGGGGAAGAATGTAAGATAATAAACTGCTTGGTTTATTATCTTACTCTTTATTTATTTTCTTATTATTTTTGGCTTGGTAGAAGGTATATAACCTGTAGGCGCGGTGGAAGGGTACATAAGGATGATAAGATGAGAATAAGATGATATATTGTGGGGTTGGGCGAAGGGTATATTAGAAGGAACAATCAGAGAACAAAATGATACGCTGTAGATTTATACAGAAGGGTACATCATTCAGAACAATCAAGTTCTGAAAATTATATAAGCGTTAGGCTTGAAATCAGAAAGGAACTTCATTTACAATAATCTCAGCAGAAGGGTACGTGGGGGGAAGTAATTTCAATGAACAAAATCTGTGTTGCTTTTTATTCAGGAGAGAGGCAGTTCAATGGAATGATAGACGTTTACGTCAAGACAATTAAGTCTGATGGCTTTGTTGGTCTGTATCGTGGCTTTGTCATCTCCTGCGTGGGTATCGTGGTCTACCGGGGCTGCTACTTTGGCTTCTACGACACCCTCAAGCCCATTGTGCTGGGGGAGAACGCGGGATTGATGGTGTCGTTCGCTTTGGGATACAGTACGTGGGATGATTTATTATGATAGATAAATGAATTCGTTATTTAAATAATGCGGAGTAAATAGGGTTAGACAATTCAAGTTAGAATGGGTGTATGTAAGTCGATAAATGATTTAATAATTGCGATACTTGTAAGTAGTTGAATGATATTTATTTGCTGCCAACTTTAACATTTCATTTCATTTATCAGCTCGTGGATATTGACGAAAGAAATTATTCAAAAATTATTGTAGCCAAATAGATGTAAAAACAAACAAACAAAGCGGAGTACTGTCAACATTCTGGTCCTACTAAAAGTTTGTTTGTTTGTCTGTGTCCAACATTCAGGTCTTTCTAAAAGTCTTTATAGAAAGACTTTTGTCTGTGTCTAACATTAAGTCCTGCTAAAAGTCTGTCTGTCTGTGTCTAACATTCAAGTCTTACTAAAAGTCTGTCTGCTTGTCAGTCCTACTAAAAGTCTGTCTGTCTGTGTCTAACATTCAAGTCCTACTAAAAGTCTGTCTGTGTCCCACATTCAAGTCCTTCTAAAAGTCTGTCTGTTTGTCTGTGTCCCTCATAGTCGTGACCATATCCTCTGGATTGATCTCGTACCCTATCGACACAATCAGACGTCGCATGATGATGACATCTGGTGAGGCAGTCAAGTACAAGGGATCCATTGACTGCGCAGTTCAGGTCATGAAGACAGAGGGGTTCATGGCTCTTATGAAGGGAGCAGGTAGGCTGGATGTCTGTCTGTCTGTCTGTCTAGCTATATATCTATTTCTGTATCTATCAATGTATCTGTCTTTATGTCTGTTTGTGTCTGTCTGTCTGTCTGTCTGTCTGTCTGTCTGTCTAGCTATATATCATCTATTTCTGTATCTATCAATGTATCTGTCTTTATGTCTGTTTGTGTCTGTCAGTCTGTCTAGCTATGTATCTATTTCTGTATCTAGCACTGTATCTGTCTTTATGTCTGTTTGCGTCTGTCTGTCTAGCTATATATTTATTTCAATATCTATCAATGTATCTGTCTCTATGTCTGTTTGTGTCTTCTGATTGTTTGTCTGTCTGTCGGACTGTTTGTCTGTCTGGCTGGCTGTCTGTCTCTCCGTCTGTCTAGCTATTAGTATACCTGTATCTATGTTATTTATCCTTGTTGGCTTAGATCAACTTTCTTCTGTTTTGATCTCGTTTAATATATAACGAATAAAAGTTTATTATTTTAATATTATTTTATAAACGGCTTAACTTTTAATAATTTGTTTTACATTTTTAGGGGCAAACATTTTGCGAGGGGTCGCTGGGGCCGGAGTGTTGTCCGGATTCGATAAATTCAAAGCTCTGTACATCAAGTGGAGGGTGGGCTAGACAGCAGACTAAAATCAGGGGGAACAGGGAAGCGATGAACCATCTAGAAAAACCAAGACCCACGTTTTGACCCCTCCCCCTCTTATTTAAAAGCACCAGGACTAATTTCACGCAAATTTCTAAAATGCGTTCAAAAAAGAGTCGCTATTTTTAGTCTGAATTCGATTGGACGGTTAAAAATAGCGGAGTCTTTTTTTGTAGGCGATTTAGATGAAGGAATTTAGTATGATTTTTATTAGTAAAGATTTAGTCTGTGGCAGTGCTTATAATTTAAGTGAGACTTGATTTTTTGAGTTTTTAAACACTCGGTATTCGATTATTATATAATTATTGATTAATGTGCAGTTTTTGCGTTGGATTTTTGAAGAAAAGTGTTACTGATATAATCGTTTGTTTTAATTGTGTCTGATATATTTATCTAAATGATATTTAATTTAATTATTAAGTTATTCTTACACTTATTTAGAAGCAACAAAAATTAATCTCTAAAAAACATGAATTGGCAATAATAAATTGATTGATTTTGATGACCTTGGCCTTGACTGTTCCTTTAGGACCTACTATAAAGTACTTGGACTTGTAATTCAAGTCCTTGGCCACAGGCGCTGCTCTGTTTTCTGAGTTGGAAGAGGAGGGGTCAAACTTAAAAAAAATAAAATGTAATTGACGGATATTACGTTTGGACGAAATATTAGTAAAAAAAATTTGGGTTATATTTTATCATTGAGCCAACTTTTTTATTTGTTTTTTGTTAGTATTTCAGATGTATTTGCTATGTATTTGTTGCGATGTATTTGACTTTTGAATGTATTTAAAGTTTCCAACCATCCCTCGGTCTGTACCGGATGTTGTTATTTACCATGGAGTCCCTGTAAACAACAAACATGGCGTCACTTTATTTACAGTAAATAAATAAAATTATTTATTTTATTTAAATAAATAAATAAATAATAATAATAATAAAACATAATACATACGAATATAAACGTAATAATAATACATAAACGAATAATAATTTAATTAAAATAAGTTAGCTCTAGTTATCTTGTTATGCGAACTACTAAATTGTTTATTTAACTCGTTCTAATTTATTTTGTATAAATAAACAAACAAATAATAAAGTTATTTGATTTAAATACATAATACATTATTTATTAATTAATATAAATTAACTATAGTTAGCTGGCTATACGAAGCACTATTTAATTACTTAATTGTTTAATAGGTTACGCGCAACTGAACGTAATTTATTATAAAATTCAAAAAGTCAATAACTTAAGCATGACGTAATCTATGGGCGCAGATTGTACTCTTTGTGTAAACACATCGTAGCCGGATATAGATTTACAGCGCAATAATATCGAATAATAGCGCAATAATGTCAATTTTGGAACGTTGTGAAAGTATATACATGCACGAGTGTATATGGTAACA
>JAQIXG010002790.1:0-16635 GCA_034700105.1 Oconnorella tubifera
TCCGTGGGCCAGAAAACCATCGTCGGCGGGCCAGAAATGGCCCGCGGGCCGGTACTTTGACATCCCTGGGTTAGACAATTAAAGTACAGATAAAATCATACAATGATTAGATTGTGTGTTTGTAACTAGTTTTATTGATATGATTTCACTCTTTGCTTTAACCATGGCATCATTCTGTAGAATGTAACATTGTTTACATTTGTTGCTTTAACAGCAATCAGTCATTGGGCTACAATAGCGCCAGTGCTTTCAGTAACAACCAATCACTGACAGGAGTGGGAGGAGCTTCTGGTTCCTCGCAGCATTACTATTCGTCGACAGCTCGAAGTAGCAGCGTTGTACCCAATCAGCTTTCTCCAAATACTTTATATAGAACATACTCACGAACGGGCAGTCTTTCTTCCGGTATTGGTTTGTATCAATATACCAATTGATTTGTTGTTTTAGTATGAAAACTAAAATTGATTACAAAATATTTTTTTATTGAGTGAATGTGATTTAACATGTTCGATATTATTATATATTGCTGTCAAAAACTATACAATCCCAAAATACTTTCGACTGAGCTTAATAACTCAGATTTATTGTGTAGCGTTGAATCGACTCGATCTTTTTTTGCAATATAAAGCTTCATTATATAGTGATTCATTTTCTCTTCCTGCTTGTAAGATATTCATCAACCAACAAACAAATGAACAAACACACAGGATCTGGTGATTACGAATTTAAAAATGTTGCAAATGTACTGCTAACTGAGAAATTTTATTTTTTTATTCACATTAATGTTATGTTTCCTAGATGGAGCTGATATTATTAACCAGACACCAAAGTTTGTACGAGACACGTCCAAGTATTGGCATAAACCTCTGATCACTCGTGAAGAAGGTGATAGAATCAGTACTTCACTCATTTTTATCAATTAAATTGTTTACTGACATCTAGAATATTATTTTGAAATTCATTTTGCATAACCATTGTTCTTCTGCAACAACTATTGGGTAATTCCCACAATGGCAGCCTATAGAGAGCTATGCTTGCTGGCTATGGGTAAAATGGGTGAGTCCACTTTAACTTTGAGGGTGATCAGGAGGGTGGGTTTGCATGATATTTGGTTGGTGGGCCTTGTAGCTAGTGATATAATAGAGCCGGACTGCGCTTTATATCGTCATGTTGAATCCACTCTCACTTGTGTCAGATCTCTTTAAATGAGTACATGTTTGATATAATTGAGAAGGTCCAGATTATAATTATTGATTAATTGAATATATACATAACTGGATTACCTAAATATATATGATTGCAATTATTCATCAATATTAATGCACATTATATCATAACTTTATTGACTGTCATTGCTCGCTTTAACATAAGAAATATTTCTGACATCAGGTACATTGATTTTGAAATTAATAATTTGTTAAATTAATATAAACGTTGCAAATTTTAAATCAAATTTTAATAAATGTAAAATATAACATTTTAAATATAAATATAATGAATTTTGTATTCATTGCAATCTGACATTGTCAAAGGTATCATCACTTGCTGCTGTGTTTTAGTGGTTTAATTGGAATATTGAATCATTATTCTCACTACTAAAACTCTTTTCAGTGTGTGTCTTGTAGGTTTTAATAGTTATTTGTGAAAAAGTGTATTTAGCTAATTTTGTTTTGATATGTTTCAGCCATTACACTATTGAAAGATAAGCCTCCCGGTTCCTTTGTGATACGAAACAGCAGTACATTTCAAGGAGCTTACGGCCTGGCTGTTAGAGTAGCCCAGCTACCACCGAGTGTACAGGCAAAGTCACACGGTAGCATTATAATGCTTTTAGTAGCCTTTTACTCGGTTAAACAAGATAAAGAAGATTAGCGACTAACGTGCATCATTGATAATCTAAGATAGATCTTCAGTTACTTGTTCTTCTCTCTATTTGTCACAATTTATCAAAAGCTTAGTTATTTATTTCAAGTTATGAATATATTGTCTATTTGCCGCCTACAATTATTTAAATCAATCAATTAATGTATTCAATAAATATGAAGACATTATGAAGTGCAGTCTAGTGCAGAACAAAGAGATAAAGTCATCGACAATTTAAAGCAGCAATATCATCATGATGAGCAATATTTACAACTCTAATGTTAAATAAATGTAAAAAGTTGCAACTCATAGTTCAGAACTCTCAACTCGTAATACATTGAAATTAGTAATCCTTTTATATTATATTACTTTGCTAGCATAATATAAAAACAAAATTACTTTTATATTTCTGCTACAAACCACTGAATGTAAATTCTCTGTTTTCATTTTAGCAATGTTATTATTTGTTTAGGTGACATGCAAACTGAACTGGTTCGTCATTTCCTTATTGAACCGACATCAAAAGGCGTCAGACTGAAGGGCTGCAGTAATGAACCTACTTTCGGTACGTACCGGCAGTTACCATAGACTTCAAAGTAATTATCACAATGTACTATCAAAATAATATATTGTTTATAATAATTTGCTTTGTGTTTGTGGTTGTTTAGGAAGTCTTGCAGCGTTGGTGTATCAACACACTGTCACTCCTCTCGCTCTTCCTTGCAAACTGCTCTTACCTCAGTTAGGTGAGTCGATGCATTGTATTGCATCTCACATTTTATCTTAATATTTATATTAAAAGTTATGTTTTTTTTATCGTAGTGTTAATTTATATTATTTATGGCAAAACATCATTGAGGACAAACTGTTGGAATGACACTGGCTGTCTGCTGTGATCTTCATCACAATGGATTCATGTCATTTATGCCTTTTGAATGTTGATTAAACATTTACTAAAATTTAATTTTTTCTATATTTTGGAATTTTTTGTTAACATTTTATTTAAAGGCCATGTGCAATTCCTGTTGCCATTTATATTTAGTTGACCTTTTATTTTTAAATATATAACAATTTTTAAATATATTTTGGTTTTAAAAAGCATCCATTAAAAATGGATCCTTTTTAAAACCAAAAACATATTAGAAACACTTT
The DNA here is from genome assembly GCA_034700105.1 of Oconnorella tubifera. Classification (NCBI taxonomy): domain Eukaryota; kingdom Metazoa; phylum Annelida; class Clitellata; order Enchytraeida; family Enchytraeidae; genus Oconnorella; species Oconnorella tubifera. The sequence goes on from JAQIXG010002790.1 coordinate 3,016, forward strand.
AAAAATAACCTTTATTTTATATAAAACATTTATAATAATCCTTAAGCTTTATAGTCTTGCTCATTCTGCTATTGGACACCGAGTGTATGACTGCAGGACACATTGTTTGACGATTCTTTATTATTTTTTATTACATTACAGTAATAAAAGGCGGTACATTATATACTATTAGAAGTCTAATGTTTTTCTTTCCATATGAATAATTTATTTTCTTTAATTCTGTGCACAGATGATCTTGATGTAGACACCATGGACTCGGTTAACTCAAATTCATCCGCAAGTCAAGCCATTTCACAAGGTGCCGGTATGTTAGCAAACACGTATTTGAAACTTTACGCTTCATCTTCTTTAGGATTTTAAATTGATTATAAAATAAGTAATATAGTCTTTTAAGCGTAAACTATTATGTTATAATAATAACATAATAGTTTACAGTAGTTAACTATTGTAAACTATTAAATGATCATAATAGTTTGTTTTAATTCACATCATCTTTGGACGACTTGTTGCTTTTCTTTAGTCGTTAATATACTTTCTTTTTTTATTTTATATCAAATAATCATTCCCTAACTTGCAGTTTTTACTGCGTTTGATCTCAACTCAGTGAATTAAATCACTTTCTTTCAGTAATTAGCCTTTCTCTTACTGATACTACATCAAGAAACGAGCGGAAAATAATTATTATATACTTTTACAAACAAATAAATAATTCTGTTTTTAAGTATTTTATTTAATATTTAAAAAGTATTTTATTTAATACTTTATATATCTTCAATCTTCTGTTCCCAGCATGCAATGTTATATACCTCAACTCAGTTGACACGGAAAGTCTGACAGGACCTGAGGCTGTATCACGAGCTATTGAAGCAACCTTTAACCCCAGCCGACCTTCACCCAGGACCACCGTTGTTCATTTCAAGGTATCAGGCGAAGGCATAACACTGACAGACAGCAAGAGAAGGTAGTCAACTGAAAAGTTGCCTATTTATTATCAAGTAATTTAGTTAATGTACTATAGTTACATATGAGACATTTGTGTCAGTGATGTATAGGCGATCAGGGACGGAATAGGGTTTAAAACTAGGTGATTAAGGAGAGATCTTGTCTATTATTTTCAGTCAATGTACAATCATTCTAGAAATGACTAACTATTGTGACGTCAGTATAGTCTTGATGACTTCTTTACATTTCATAACATCTGAAAACTTTAAAAAGTCATTCATTCAGTTGAAATTCTACCAATTTATGTGATTTTTGACAAATCTCTGTTAAACAGCAACAATAATGATTCGGTAATAAAGATAATATTGTCTTAATAAATCATTGAAGATAATTATTTTATTATCATAATGAATTGAGTGTTGATCTCAATATTGATATTTCAATATATTTTCAACATATGCGTGATAAACCTTTGTGTAAAAATGTGTTTTTTGAAGGTAGTAGAAATAATAAGCAATATTGTAAGCAATGAGAAGTGACTTACTCTTATCATTACTCTTTTATTAAGGCAAAACATTTTTATTACAAATCTTGCATTTCATTTCTTTATTACAGATTATTTTTTCGAAGACATTACACATTAGACTCGGTGACATATTGCGGTCTTGATGCTAGAGACAGAAGGTCAGCATTGTTTAGTTGTATTAGTAGTGGTCTAGTTTATTATGTATACATATTTGCAAAAACAGATAATATGACAAATAAATAAAAGAATAAATTTATAGAACATAATTTTAATTTATTTTGGAATGCTTTAAGAGGCCAGCTAATATTTGGTGCAAAAAAGTTATCATCAAATAAGTATAAGAATTACAATAAAGTTTACAGACTTTTCGAGTTTTCATGCAAACATAGTTTTTATCGATATTTAGTAATAGAATATTCAAATGTTGAAAGAGAGGAGTAATGCATGTATAAAGATAGTAGAGATAAAATGTATGAAAACGAAATGTAACGGAACAATTGTAGCAGACTATTTATTATAAAATATAACAGAAAAATAAAATAAAATATATTAGACAAAAAGTATCAAATACGAAATGTATTGAGACTAATTGTATTACGATAATATGCATCATATCGTAAGACATAATTTATCATATGGAACAAATGGATTTTGCTTCTAAAATGGCAATATTTATTTTTATAAAAATGGCAATATTTATTTTTGAATTAATTCTCATTCTTTGCATGGTTAAAACCAACTGACAGTTTAAATTTTAAAGTATAAAACAAAATTTTAATATTTTTGTTAAGCAATTTATTTAAAAAACATCCGGGCGCTTTTTTTGAGTAAACGAACACTATGCTTTTATTTCTCTTTATTCAAAAGTTTTAAAAATAATTCTTGGATGTCATGATTCAAACAAATATATTGTTTGCACAGATTTGACATCAAGCTTGATGATGATACATCAATGACAACGGGAAGGTTATTGTTCTTTCTTTAAGTTAAAATAATTTTTGTTCTTTTACTACAAAACACAATTGCTTCTTAAAGATTTTGTGTCAGTGTCCCGAGTCATAATCTTTATAATGCGGACACTTGTGCGCATAGGTCGTTCTGTTGAAATAATACAATGTACTTGTTGGGTACGGGTCATCATGTTGATGTAGCTAGATGTTAGTTTTATAACTCTAGTTAAAGTTAATTCTACAATTTATTCAATTACATCTCATAATCATAGTAATGTTTTTAACCCTTATATTTAAATATTATTTGAAGTATTTACTTAACATCTACTAGATTGAGAGGTTAGTTAGGTAAAATGAAGCTTGCTTAAAGACAAGGTTGCACTGTAGACTTTTCTTATTTCATATAGATGTATAAACATATCTCAGTTGCATATCTCAATATATAATTGAGAGACTCTGCTGCTGCTCCTCTACCTCACTGAATGTGCTGTATGGCGAGAAGTATAATCGATAAAGTTTTAAATGAGCACAAGATTACTTCGTAGAGTAACAGTGGCACATTCAAATCCAGATTAGAAGTTTCAGATCACATTTGAGTCCAAAAAAAATTGTTTAAAAATTGTCCTCGGACGGGTTTAAAGCTAGCATATATATAAGACTTTTGTGCAATTGTAGAATCTTTGGTTTTGTGGCCCATAAGCCAAGCAGTAGCATGGGCATAGTTGACAACTCTTGTCATCTTTTTGCTGAACTTGACCCGACCCAGCCGGCCAGTGCCATCGCTAGTTTTGTCACCAAGATTATGGTCAGCAGCGGTCGAAGTGAAGCTGGTCGAGTGACGACAGGCGGCGCATCTAGAGGCATCCTACGATCACAGTGAAGAATGTTTTGATGGTGTTTGAAATGTGATTATTTGTTTATATAATACTAAGTTAAGTGCACTATGCTACTTTTGAAAATCTTTTGATTTTTATATTGACTTATTGTCACAGATAATTTGAGAGCTTTACTAAGAGAAATGAATGATATTTCTAAGTGTTGGATAGTTTGAGCAGTGGTTGATTAATATTAAAACACTTAATAGAATCAATTTTTTGATTTGAAAATCCTTCTTGGGAATAATTATTATCTCTCAGTTTAAGTTTAAGCGATGATTGTATGTCCTAACAGTCTCAAAGGCATTATTAGTGAACTGTCTTAAGGAGTCCAGTGTTCACTTATCACTTGAATGCTACCAAATTGAACTCTAAACATTGACATCAATTTGAACATTGTCTTCTGGTAATTGCCTATTAATGTCATGTACACTGTATTTGAAATGTTGTCTTTGAATACAAATCATTTTATTTGCTAATGTGTCATTTGGTAGCAAACAACACGCAGATAATAAGCTTCATGCTTTTCTGATTTTGTCAAAACTCTGATTAAATATTACCAGAAGTTGCATGTGAAATATTATTTAAGGGCACATGCAAAGAGTCGCATAGTCTATTTTCATCATCATGCGTAACTTTACTGTGTCTTTCTATATTGCGCACATACCACAAGTGTAGCTTTACTGCGAGTTAATTTTTTACAGTCAATTGTAATGAATACGCTAATGTTTATCTGTTTCTGTGAAGGCATAAAGGCGTAGATATGAGTTAATCGTAGCATATCCTTAACTGATTGAACAGAAGCTAAGTTATTGAATTAATGCATTTGCAACTGTTTCAGTTCATTTTACAAATTTGTTTTTCTGTTTGACTATAATAGTGGTTTGATCTTCCTAACATTATATAGCTTGTTGTCGATGTTGTTAAAGTTTTAATATTTTTTTGAAATTGTTTCAAGATTTTACTAAATTTTTTATACAGAATTGTTACATTAGAGATCGTTTGTTAATCTTTAGATACTTGTGCCTTTTTAATGTTACAATCAGAGATTAGTTATTATTATTAGTTATGAATTATCAATGGAGTATTTGTAATTAATACCAATAATGATTTGATTAATAATAGAAAGTGTTTAGTGCACTGTCTCAAGTTGTAAGCGTTCAATCATCGCTTGGTTTCTGAGTTGTCAACATTTACATTATATTTAACTGTCTGTTGTGCTGATTAATTATTAATGTGGTTGTGTAATTGATTTATTATTTGTTAATAGGTTTTTATGATGTGGCACTGTAAGTTACAAATGGACTCATAGTGTTTATCAAGTTTTATTTACTCATACAAATAATGATAATATTTAATTTATTGTTTATTAAAACAAAGTGATACTAATGATATTAATCACATAGTTGATATCAGCTAATTGCTAGTTACAAATGATTTAGATAGCGTTTAGAAAATCTAATGACAGTTTAACGGTATTGCAAGCTGTAATATATTTTTTGTTATATTTAAGAGATTGCATTTTATGTATTAACTGTTTTAGAGATAGTAACGATGTAATACAAATTTATTTCTTTTAAATTTAATTGTACTGCTGTTGCTGTATATTGGCTAGCTTTGGCAATTTGTGTTTTTAACCTGTAGATAGATAACACGTGAATTATTCTGCTGGCTTTCAATCTAACTTTGTGCTTTGGTTAAAGGGCTTCTTCAAAATTTTCAGGGAATGAATTTCTTGTTATAAAATTCTCATTTTTGCATAATTCTTTATCATACACCCCAAAAACATCACAGAATTGTTTTGATATAATACATCGGCAGTGAATCGATGATGTTTAGTAGATTCAATGATGACAAGTTCTCTGCCCTGTGTCTGATTTTGTCATCAAAGTTCTCTCTTTGGCTTCCATTCATTTATTAATGTTCTAAGTTAATAATAATTGAGTATACATAGTATGATATACATAGTATGAAAGAAATTTTATATGATACTGGTTTCTGCCTTTTGATATTACTTTTTAATCTTAATATTTAAACTGTCAATAAATAAATGCTATTGTACCAGTGCTAAATAATTAGCTGTTTCTGTTTTGATTATATTATCTATATAAAGAGGTCCACTATGCTCTAGCTTTTAAAGTGATAGTCTTTAATGATTTGTGTATTGCAATCATATAAATGATAATAATCATCATCATCATCATCAGCATCATCATTATTACTTCTTTAATTATTAAATAATTATTACGTTTTTGATCATATGAGATTAATAGAAATTGTGTACAGTATGGAGATTAACATAAATTTAAATTTAAAGCTATAATACTCATTTTGTAGACTATCTGTAAATAATGAAGTTATTTGCTAATAATAATATTAATAATGTATTATTTGCTAATAACAATTAGTAAAGAATTAATTTGCTAATAATAATGCTAATAACAAAGTTTTTTGTTAGAAATCATATGAAAAAACATTGCATGCAAACATTGCGAGTGACCTTCATGTAGTTCTATTTGTGAAATTTAAGTCTTTGTGAGTGAAATATCATTATAATTATCAATGATTATCGTTATCAAAAACAGTTGCATCTCCATTGAAGTGCTTAATTCGGCAGCTAAATTTTTGATATTGTACTTAATCTGTTCATTCAGTAAATTTCTCTACTTTTAGTAAATTTCTCTACTTTTTAACTTGACAACAATTTGAAGGTATTTTTTTTCTGATAAACTAGGAGGTTAAGATGTAAGGTGGTAATATTGAATAATGTAAATATGTTGTGGTGCCTGCAGTGGTGGTGTATGTTATCAATGTGCATAACAATATTTGTTGAACATTAGCCTTGTGTAACTAATTGTGCTAACAATTACTTTGCTTATAATTTTGTTAGAATTTGGATTGAAACTGTTGTATTATATATGAAGTGTATTTATACACCAGTTGTTTTTTTGTCTAAAATGCCAAACTCCACTAATATATCAGTAGATTGATTTGAAGTTGATACTTTAATGAGTAAGCGTTCACTAGCCAACCTGTAGATTGTAGCTTTAGTTATCAGTCGGACGAAATTTGAAAAACATTTAAATATTTCTGTAACACTGCGAGTCGCATATCACATCTAGTATGGCATATGAAGGGATTATTTTGGTGATAACAATGTCATCTTTTATATAGGCCTTTTCATACATTAGGTAAACCATTAAATGTATCTGTCAGTTAATATTACAAAAAAAACAGTAAAGACTATATGGTAAGTCAAACCTAAAACTTCTAAACTCGTTCTGCATGGTACAAGTCTTCTTTCCATCAGTCTGCTTGGTTCACTCTTTTATCATATTCTGCCATAGTGATGCTTTATCCTAATGCTTTATCCCAAAAATTCTGAATTTTTTGCTTTGAAACAAAGGTGAGCAAGAATATATTATCTGCCATCTAAAACTTCAACGGGTAAGCTGAATTTGCAAGAAATCAAATTTGCAGGTATTGGAAAGTGCAGGTACTGAAAATGAATGTAAAGGAAAATGTGATGATATCAATATATTTTGTTTAGTAAAATCCTTTTAAAAAGATTAATTTTAATGATTAATATAAAAAAAATTAATGACTAACATTAAGAAAAGTTATTAATTTTCGTATAGAAAGTTTATTGCAAATTTTACTCGTACCATAAATTTGACAAATTTTCAATTTCTGGCAGATATATGATCAAACAATAATAATTAAACTCTTGATTATTAATACTACAAAACATTTGGTATTCAGCGTTCTTGCAATCACTAAACTTAATCTTTTTAAAAAGAATTTTACTAAAGAAAAGATATTGGTACCATCGCATTTTTTTACATTTTTTTCATTATCCTTCTTTTTCCAGCTCCTGCATTTTCCAGTACCTGCATTTTCCAGTACCTGCATTTTCCAGTACCTGCTGTTTCCAGTACTTGCAAATTCAGACTACCCAATTCAACACGATCTTTTGCAGCCATTTTTTTTGCAGCCAATGCCTTCTTATGTTTTAGCGTTTTCATTTAGCCTGTTTTCATTCTAACACTATTTCAGTGTTAGAGATGCTGCTCAAAATATTCAATTAAAATGTAAGCTACTCGTTAATTTATTTTCTCTGTCTAGACTAACATTAAGTTACTTAAAATGAAAATAATGGATACTGCTCGAAACAGGGCATTATAATTATAGATAAACTTTATACTGAATTCAATTAGCAATGTCTGCGATGTCGGTGTATGCATTGGATCGTCAGATATGCACCTCGGAATAGTCAGTTATCTGGCAACGCACGGTGCGTTAGAAGTACAGAATACGAATACGAATGTTTTCAAAAATATTAGACACTTTCCTTTTATTAGAAACAAATTTGATACTGATTCACACCTTGCGTTCAATGTGTCCACGACCAGTATCCAAGCACGTTGTAATCTAAGTTTGTTTTGACCGTTTTCATGGGTTTCTCAGCGTAAACTTCGTAATTGAAACTAACTCCATAGCAAATCTCATATCGACTTCATATCAACTCTATAATAGTCTCTGATTGTAGTATTTTTCTAGTATAATTTGATGATTTAGCGCATGATAATTTAGCGGATTTAAAGCCGTACGGTTTTGAGAAAAATGTAAATTTTTATTTGGTATTGGGTTTTTGTATTAGGATCATTAAAATCAGTTGGTGGACTCGCTAGAGTGATTTGTTATTCGGTTTGAAATTTTTTAGTCATATTTTATAGTTTTACGTAACTATGAACAACATTTAATTCTGTGAAATTTGATTTACTTCATAGTTTATTTTCTGTAAAATGTTCATAAATATGATCGAATATTAACAAAAAGTCGTACTTGTGAACAAACTTGTATTTGCTGGAAAAGTCAAGTTTATATGCAATTTGTCGGTCAATTAAGACGAGTTGTTTTGTCTCTGAAACAGAACAAACTATTACGTCTCAAGTAGTTTGACTGTTTGTCAAAAACTCAATCACTGACTGACGCTGAAGTAGGCCTCTCTGTAGCATAGAGCAACAAACGCTGATGTTTGTACAGTGATAAGTTAATCGTGTCAACAGAGACAGATTTACGAGAGAAATTAAGATGACCGGGCACTCTTCTAAGAAGCGTTTTCTGACATCTTATGTAAGTTGATGGTAAATGTGTAAATCTGTTCAAATATTGTTCAATGACCACAGAGATCATTTTTGATGTGTTTTGAACAAACTGCCGGTAATTAACTAAAAACAAAACGTGAAACGATTACCTTTTATTCATCATGTCTTGTTACATTTCAATAGTCGTTAGCCCGACTGCAAAAAAAGGTAATCAGTTTGTTGTTAAGAAGAAATCAATATCCCCCTAGAATGACATATCGGGATTTGGCCTTGAAATCCTCGAGGCCCTTGCGCTGATCTCGAGGCTCGATGATCTCTTGTGATCAACTTCTTTTATCAACTTCATCCATGTAATCTTCGGAAAATTGCTATAGAATTTAAATGAGTAGGATATATCATCAGTTTTGTCTCGGGAACAAACTTATATCTTGGACTCTGTGAGAAGGTCTAAGCCAGCGGTTCCCAACCTGTTGGTCGCGACCCCAACTGGTCTCCTGACAATTTTCCAGGGGTCGCCTGAGACCTTCTGAGAATTAATTTTGTAAATAAGAAACGCGTTTTTTGTGCAATGTACATGCAATGTACATTGCACAAAATTGTAATGTAATGTTCAATGTAATGTTCAAATTTTTATTTTTTTCAAATTTATTTTAAAGAATATTGATCAAAAATATAGCAAATTGTTGTGTTGGGGTCTCCACAATTTAAAATTTTTTCATTGGGGTCGCCACAACTTGGCAAACGTTATTAAGGGGTCACAGCATCAAAGGTTGGGAACCGCTGGTCTAAGCATTAAATAACACAGGTGATGAGCTTCCACGTTAAAGATCTTTTCTAAATTTATGAAACATAAAATCGAAATCGGTTTCTTCTAATTTCTATCTGATAGATACCTGCCATTACCTGGTATTATACAGTACGCTAAAGTGCCCGGCAAACGACCGTGAGGGGAAACACTGGGAATAACAAGACTTTAAGCGCCTAGCCTATAAGACAGTAGGCCCGCTGTACGCGCAGCTGCTTCAACGCTGCTGCTTAATTCTTCCTCAGCTCACTGCTGCAAGAACTTATGAGCCTTTACCTTCCATGTTTTAATATCTCCGCCTTCCGCTGTAATGTAAACAGTTGGCGCTGTTAAACAAATAATTGCGAGGCGGTTAGATGCAGTTTAAATGTTTACACTAAAAACTGAAAATTGCTACAGAAATGATTTACTAACTTCGACAAATTGTCATTGTGTGTGACTTATAAACCTTATATAAGGCTTTTGTCAAAGTATTCGAAATAAAGGAAGAGTTGATCGAGAACGAGGGTTCAGCTATATGTCGACTGATATAGGACTGATAAAGAGACAGATAAGGAGACTCATAAAGAAGAACAAAAACTGATACTAGGGAAAAGTGAAAGAGTAGAAATATACAGGAACCTCGAGAGCACGTGCTAACTTTTAAATGAAATACGATATAAGAAAATATTCATTGAAATATATCGATCGTAATATGATATCAAGAATGGCATTAATAAATATGGCTATAGGCTATTCTTTACGTAATCAATCTATAATAACAAATAATACACACAATTATGACAGCAATGACATAATTTATATTAAGCACGATAGAATGTGATAACATTTTAAAAAACAGAGAAATTCGACAAAAATGATATTGATGAATACTTAATGAGTACTTAATCATAATTATGTTTTAATTATAGTTAGAAACAGGTTGCTAAATTTCATTAATTACATAATTAATTAAGTTATTAGTTACAACTTACCAGTTATAATTATCAGACTCTTCAGGTCTGACAATGAGCGGGCAATAATTATTTTTGAGTTGGGCATTAAAATCATTTTTTGTCAAATAATAATTGTCAAGCACTTCATCAATGACAATTATTATCCGCATAGTTACAGATTATTTATTTTGTATGTTAATCTTAAATGAAAATAATCAAAAGTTATCCGCAACAATGCAAAGAAAAATGAATAATTTTACTTTCAATTAAAATATCAAGGAGTAGGATGTCTCTCCGCTGCTCAACGTTGAATCGAGAGGTCTCTTGCCAAAGTCCATGAGAGAAAGTTTGTTAGTTCCGCGGCTTTGAGGTTGCTGCGTTCAACAAATCAGAGTTTGTCTGCCGCCATCTTTTGTTGTTTGATTGATGAGTAGGTATTTATGACGTTGAAAAATGAAATAATTTTGTCACGCACTAATCTGTGTAGTTTATATTGTAAGAGCGCTATTAGTTTTTGCTACAGAAAGTCTTTGTTGCAGTTTTTGCTTAGTGACTTTGCATACTTGGAAGCTTTCTCATTGAAGTGCATCTTGAAAGGTAAGTTTGTTTCTATTTCATAAAAATATTACATCAGTTAAATGTTGATAGTAGTACAGATTTTCATATTTGTTAGACGTTGTGAATTTCGAATGCATTATGTAACATTACTTGAATTAAGCCATTAATGAAATCATTATATAAATTGAATATTTAACTTTATATAATTTTAATTCAAAATTTGTTTACATATCAATAGGCTTAACGTGCATAGTTTTAATACTGAGAAAATTCACTTCAATTTCTGTGGGCCTATAAAACCGAGTATTGTGCGGTTTCACTTGTCGGCGTTTACTTAGTAAATTTAATTTAATTTTTTCATTGGCGACAGAGTCGATACAATGGCAATTAATAGGATTGCTATGCATTACCAGTGATATAGAATTCTTGCAAAGTTTTATAAACAAATCGCTCACTTATATTTTTCGAAAATAATCAACTATAGATTATATCCTTATAAGGTATGACAACATTATATATCTTGTTTCATTCTCTTTATGTAAAATAGTTATAACAGATATGACTATAGTAGGCCTATACACTGTAACTGTTAGAGCTTAGATGTTATCATTGAGTAGGTAATAAGTAATAAGGAGAGTCATTTAATTTAAGACTTATAATATAATACCTGTTCTCGCTACTGAGGCTCACGTTGTTACAATTCCGATTCAATTTTATGTCAGGTACTAGGAATGATCATAGGCGCCGACTAAGGGGTGGTCTGCGGGGCTGGAGCACCCCACAAAATATTTTGTGGGGGGCTCAGCACCCCACAAAATGGCTACCCACATAAAAAATTATCCTTCATAACATTAGTAATTAAACAGCAAGATATGAGAATTTTAGTAGAGAAAGGTTTTACTTAGTATTACTTGTAAATTTATACGGCTTAACTTTCGATTTTACTTTCAGCAGGAGGCATCAGAAGAGCCAATTTTGGGGAAAGAGGGGGTGCACACCCCCCCCTATTGGGAAAATTTTCCCCCCGGGGGGAGACAAATATATAATTACAATTTGCTTTAAATCAACAAAAAAGTTGAAACTTATCATTAACAATGATAAGTTTCAACTTATCGTTAAGTTGAAACTTATCATTGTTGTTATGGTTATTAGTAAAAAGTTAAGTAAAAGTTCAGACTTTTGGTTCCTTCCAAGAAAAAAATGATTTTTTGGTTAAAAAAGGTCATGACATATATAAGTTTTTTTGTCAAATAAGCGACGCTTCATCACATCTGAAATTAGGTTAAATAACATTAAAAAGGTTATCACAGACAAGTTTTGGTCAAAAAAAGGAAAAAAGGTTATCACATCAAAATTTTGGTAAAATAAACTAAAAAAGGTCACATAAAAATAAGATTTTTTTCGTGTTTTGCCCCCCCCCCCCTCTCTCCAAAAACCATTCCGCGTCCGTGGTCAGCACCCCACAAAATTTTCAAAAGTCGACGCCTATGGGTTCATTTACAGAGGTCTCTAATTTTGAATTTCACTACTTATCTGTGGAGCTCGCGTCCCCTCGCAACCTTTTTCTGCCTTCGTTGTGCGCTCTGTTCGACCCCCTTATAATCCTTTAGGTTGTCGATACGTCAGTAAATTTATTTAAAGATGGCGCTATATTAAACAGAATCTGTAATAAAATTTATTATTTGAAAAGAATATTTGGTAAAATCAAACAAATGCGTTTTGTATTATGTTTATAAGAGTTAAGGAAGTAAATAATTACAATAAAAAATTTGAAAGAAATGTAAGAATTTAGAAAAGACTTTGAAAATGCTTTATTTTTAATATATACTTGTGCAAGTTTGTAGGCCTATAAATTAAATACTTTAAAAAAGATATTACGAATGAAGCGGAGATGCCGAGAATGATTAGTAAGACAGAATCTACAGTATACTATATACTTATTGTTTACGTGTCAATTGCGTCTACAGAATCAAATCTTATTTACATGTATTATTGTTTTTAAATGATTTGTTTACGTTTGTTGTTTTCCCACGGTGACACATAAACTGTGATGTAGTAGCATAATTTGGTGTACCATTGTGTGAGGCTATCACTTGCCAATACATAATAGCAGCAAGCTGTGCAAAAATACAATATTAAGTTTGTTGCTATAATTTTAAACCTCAGTGTATGCCTAATTATAGCTATCCCCGATGTCAGTCCCTTGTATAGTAAACTCATAATAAATTATAAGCTATTGTGCATAGAATTATAAACTATTGTACCATTGTTTGTTATTTGTGATACAAACGTAAGTTTACATTATTTGAGTTTTGAACTGAGAGTGCAAGTAGTGCAAGTCTTTGCAGTGCAAGTGGGATAATAATTTCTAAAATTAAACAATTGTAGAAATATTCTTAAAAATCTTACTGGTAATCGATGATCATTTAAAATTCATCTTTTGCTTCAATTCCTGTCTCTATTAGTCTTTTCAAGGACGTTATAGGCAAAAAGATTGATCATTGCTTTTGTCATCGCCTAATAATGTCACTAACTTTCAGTCGAGAGCCTAGAGTATTGTCTGCAACCAATCATCAATTAAAGTATTTTTATTTTACTCCCAGACTAAAGATTAGACGTTTAAATAACTATTTCTATCTATTCTTTACATTTATCTATATCACAAATTATGTCCTACTGGGATATAAATGCAAAGATTGTAATTAATGTATTGTTCTCTGTAATTACTGAATTGTGAAAACATTGTTATAATTAGCTGCTGCAACAGATTTTTTGTCGATGCAAATATGCAAATTATATAACAAATCCAAGGATCTTGAAAGTAACAGACGTGAGATTCTAACTTTTAATATTTCAATGAAGCAATTCTAGTGAACAATTATTAACATATGGTTAATCAGCTAACATTCAAGCGAATATAT
>JAQIXG010002791.1:0-16635 GCA_034700105.1 Oconnorella tubifera
CCCACCCATTCCACCACCACCTCCACCACCCTGTCTCTGCTGTTTAAGTATAAATTCAAAAAGGCATTAAATTTTCTAATAGTTAAGAATTTTCAGTAATATAAAAACATTAATGAAATATATATGAAAAGCGGAGAAAGAAATTGATAAAGAAACGATATCCCAAAACAGATTTTACCTGCTGTTAAAATATGCAATGGCCAAAAAAATATATCAGTTTCAAAAAATGCCATCTTATTAAACCAAAATTGAAAACTGCAACTGCAACCAAATCTTGCCCAATGAGAGACAGCGAAACATACTAACCAGTCCATTCTCGATGAGATCTCTAATCATATTGGCTGCAGTCTGATTGCACTGTTCATCTCCAACCACGGAGCACATTCTATTAGGCCCCCCCATGTCATCCTCTGGCTTGAATTGAACCCTAGACCCGGACTCATCTTGTATCTTCTTTATCATCTCACCGCCCTTGCCGATTATGATCCCAATTAAATTACGCGGGATTGGAATCTGAATGTAATCAAGCGATTTATCAGTGTCAAAATAATTATAATTGTAAAAATTAAATTAAGTTATCAATTGATTAATAAACTACTACGATTATACATCTGTTTAACTGCCAAAATTAGACTAAGCGTCAATATATCAATAAATATCAATATATATTCATGAAAAAGATCGATTTATAAAATTTCCAGGAACTAAAAACCAAATATTTCAATTCACAATTAATAAAACGAATATTCTTGTACACTTATTCAGAAGCATTTTGATCGTAACAAAGGTTTGTATTAACAATTAATAATAAAATAAAATATTAAATACTACAGAAGGTATAGAATAAATCCACTTCAAAATACTTATTTATAAACGACTCGTCAAAAATATTCTCACTAACAGAAATCTATATGCATACATTTGATTTTAAATTTCATTTGTGTTTCATGGCTTAAATTTACGAAACGATTATTTTCTCAAATATTCAAAGAACAACTAATTATAAATGAAATTAAAAGAGAGCAGTACCTCCATGTGATTTTTCCCTCCCATTCCTCTAGGTCCCCCCCCGTAAGGTCCATTGTCAAATCCACCCATCTTAAACGTAATCGTAAACAATAAATTTGATTACGTAAATACGTTAAATGATATCGCGGCATCTAATTAGAATACATACAATGAAAGCGTACAAATTATTTTTAAGTAAACCGACTTTAGTCACAAATAAAACGAGTTGACTGCATTACTTTGATAAATGCCAGTGAATCGTTAAATCTTATAACTATATTTATTTGTAAGTAATTATTAACGATTATCTACCACTCGTAATAGTATTTTTTCTACATCACAAAATGTAAACTTAAGTAAACTAAAAAATCTAAAACGTCACCAAAATAAATAAAAAATGAATAAAAACTATATATAGAATTGAAACAAATGGCTGCTGATTGGAAAAGTGTCGCGTTACATACCTGCATATCTTTCTCAGCCAATAAATCCAACACCATGTCCTTTGCTCTCTAAAGAAAATCAACAATATCTTAATTTATTTTTTATATGTAGCTTAGTGTCTTCATTTATCTTTTGTTTTAATGTCACATCAGCATTAAAAACTATTTACGACAAGTCAATCGATAATTAAACCGTACAACATGAATACAACTATATAACTACCCATACTTTTACAACTATGTAAAAGTATATCCTTTTTATCTACACAGCATTATAAGTAAACATCTTAATCATTTTATATTTTAAAATATACCGCATAAAACCAAGATATGGTCTAACTCTTGATTCAGCTCAATAAATACTCTCTTATCACAAATATTATAAAGCGATTCTAATTCTTTAACTTTTGTCAAGCTCAACCACATTTCTAATAGCAATACTCGTTTAAACTATTGTTTAAACTGTCTTCAACAGTTTGTATTGTCAATAAATCCTCTATACAGAATACACACTTTATTACACAAAAACTACAATTCTAATTAGTTATTATAATAATAATTACGGCCGCTAATTGAAATAAACCCACAAACCTGACAGCTCATTCTGTCGCCTGTTATACGCACTGGTTTATCTTGATTTGTCGGCATATTAGAATCTTGTATGACGACTATCTTAACTCCAGCTCTTTCCTAAAACGCGGACAAAATATTCCTACCAATTATTTCTAAATATAAACTTTAATATCAAATATCAATAAAGACAAATTAATTAAGATATATTTCAAAATATTTCTAATCATTTATTTCTAGTAAAGATATAAACTTTTATATCAAATACTGAAAAAAAAATTATGATTTGTTGTTTAAAAATAAAGAATCATCTTCAAAATAATAATAAAAAATTATGCTGACCTGCAACATTTTTATAGTTTCCCCTCCCTTGCCAATAATCAGCCCCACTTTACCGCCTGGTACGAGAAGCTCCACCAGACCGGAGCTATCCTCTCCCCCTCCATACCCCCCTCCACCTCCCCCTCCCGGTCCACCCGCCTGGAGCTTATTTACTAGGGAACGAATGGCATCCTTCGCTCTCCTGAAAATTAAAATAATAGAATAATAATATAAATATATTACGCAGTGCAAAGATAAAATATAAATATAATCTGAAATGCTGATAATTTATATAATATCCGTTTTAAAAGCAGGTATAATGATTAGCATAGATTTGACTTACTGCTTTTTACTTAGAGCGCAAAACCGGTTATTTAGTACTGAGGATAATAAAATATTTACGTTATTCAATTAAATATAATGTTAATATAAATACAAAAATATCAAGTAATATCAATATATAAACTGAGTTTGCAAAAACCTAAGTAACAAGTGAACACTTGATTTCAAATACTCAACTAAAACAACAAATTTACTATTTTCTTGACATATACACAAGTAAAAGTCACCATTATTATACAATGTATACTTTTGTCTATTGAAAACTATATACTTAAAGTTTTCACAAATTCTCCATACTATATAATAATACACGAAAGAGAGAAATGAAATAGTTATAATACAATAACTTCTATACTTTTCTTTATAAATTCAATTAAAAGCAAAAAGCGCAACATACGATATGGCTGCAGGGGTGCCAGTTAAAGTACATTGTCTTTCAGGGGTGCCTGAATCTGTAAAAAAACATAAAACAATTCAAATATAAACTGTAATTTGAGTATAGCAAATAAAAATCTAATGTGCTGTAGAAAATTAGAGCATTATGGCATTAGTATTGTAGTAACAGAGTATTAGTATTATAGTATTAGAATATTACACAATATTTCAACTGATTCTGTATCATATATCTAAACAGTTATAACGCCTCCTAAAAATTACCATCTAATATAATATTCTTACAATATTTACCAGCTTAAATACTGTCGTTTTATAAGAGGCCATGTTAAAAATTTAAGGATATATCTTTAAGCAGCTTTCAAGTAAAATATTATACTATAAGCTTTATTGCTGCACAAAGCTTATGTAGCTGCGGTATAAGATATACATAAGATTTATCGCAGCAAATGCTCGAATAAAATTTAAAAGAATATAAATCTAACCCGGAGCAAACTGTACTCTACATTCAGTCTGCGATTGAATGCTTGCGATCTGTTCTCCTCCCTTACCAATAACTATAACAAATTACAGTCATTACAAAGACAGGTATAATCTTAATCTTCTAATCAATTTACACAAATCATTCTAGTTACAAGATTAATCTCAAACCTTAATGGTTAATCTTTCTCTTTCTTATTCTCTCTCTCTCTATTTCTCTACCTCTCTCTTTCTATATCGCATTTATAATCAGTCTAATTTACATCAAAACAACTCACGTAATCCAACAAATTTATCCGGCACACTGATGTTTTCAGTCGCACTAAATGATTGGGCGTCCGAGCCACCAGGGGCTCCAACCCCCACTGCTACCTGCTTCATCTGAGTAGGGGCCCCACCTCTCATCTGATTGGCTAAAAATTAACAGTTAAATCTTTGAATCGTTTTAATAATATAAATTGAATTGCTTCAGTCTTTTTTAATCTGAGTATTGAATATAACAACAAGTTATGTTCAATATCATTAAATATTGCATAATGATATTCTCCAGTATCATTATGCAATATAAAATTACATTGGATTCTAAGCAATATCATCATATATTGCATTTCGTATTAATCTTTAAAATTATATCAATGTATAATGTCATTAACTCTGATATTCAAAATAAAAACACTTCTTTAGATTTTATAAGAATTGAAAACTTACGATCAGTGGCCATCTTTTTGAAATCTGGCTGCGAGTCTGAAAGATAAGTATTATCATAGTTAACATCATTATTATCATCATTAATATCATTATTATCATCATTAAATTATAAGAATTAGAAATATGATGTGAAATGTCAAAGCAGTTATAGCAAATATAAGACAACATAAAGTACTAATAAATCAATAAAACAAAGAAATAAAAATTACCACTGGATCCATCAAACGGGCGCTTCATTGATACATTCTCATCTCCCATCTTAGCTGCAATCTGCAAAACAAAATTAATTATTTTAATTAGCATAAAACTAAGTATATAACTAACTATTAGTATATTATAGCTGAGTTATTCCTTGTATATTAGACCCTAACTATAACCCTAAACCCTAATGACACTTTAAACCCAAATTTCAAACTCTAGCAGTTATTATATTACTTTCTAACGAAATAGTTCGTACGAAAAAATTGTACCGTTAAACCGGTAATTACACTCTTGTACACTAAAATTATAGTATTAGTACTTTAAATTATTAGTACATTAAAAGGATCAATTTCTTCGAGGCAGAGTTATGATTTATACAATACCAATTTAATATAATATATATTTATTTATATTTATATTTATTTATATGATATATACATAAATATACTAAATGTAAATACATATATATGTTTAATATAAATATATCTGACCGGAAGTTAGGGGACCCTCGTATTACCTGTTTTGCGCGTGAAAGTGAGTCGGTATAGTCTCCACCATTCGTCGCCCCACCTCCGTCCATAAAGTTTTAAAAGAAACGGAAATAGATTCAAAACCGGAAGCAGGGGAATAAATCGGAAATAGAATAAGTGATCGATTAGACAATAGAAATAAAATAGAAAGCACGCTAATTTTTTTATTATACAATGAAAGGAAATAGAAATTCTAAAAACTGGCTTTCGAATGTAGGGTTCATTTCATCTACTATCTTTTGTATTTTAGTCTAAGCTGATTCAAATTATTCAAGTTATCTATAACTGCGAATTTTAGTAAGTTGTTAATTTCTTCTACTGCCTTTTTCATATATTATTATATCGATATCAAAATAGTTTAAGCAATGGTCATTAGTGTCATTAGTATTGATTAAAATTGATATAATGCTGTTGTAATTTCTACTGATGACTTTCATTTCTGTAATGAATGAAAATTGAGATAAATAGAATCACTGAAGATAAATGTGATCTGTTATAGGATGTAATATCTATATTCTATTCAAGATTTCATTAGTTATTAAATATTGTTACAAACGGTCACGCTCCTACTCCTAATAAAGTCTATTGCGTTGTGAAATATGTACTTTAATTACTGTTTAATTAATATATTAAATATGTTGTTTTATTTCTAATGCTTTGAGACTAACTGCTATCCAGGTTTGAAATAATCGTAGATTAAAAAAATGAACACAAAGTTTGACGACAGAGATAACAGGTTAACAGGTTGCTTATAATTTGTAATTCTAAGATATTATAGCTGTTACCAATCATTGGATGAATTTCATTAATTAATATAAAAAATGTGCAAATGTTTAGTGCTATTTAAAATTCTGTGTTTAAGTCTTATATCATCAGTACACGATAAATAACATTTTAAAAACATAATTTCATTATGAGAAAAGAGTGAGACACATGCTAGTTAAATGTTGTTATCTAACGGGGCAACAAATTTGTATTGATTTGCCCCATATTAACTAGTCTAATACATAGCAAATTATGAGCATTAAGTAACAAAAACAATGACATGAATAATGACATCGAGCTTTTTATTACCGATATTTCAAGTAGATGAAAAACACATCGCTCTGCAATAGAAGAAGAGCTAACAACAGATTTGTCACACAAACATTAAGTTATATGGAAGAAAGAATATAGAACAATATCGTGTACATTAGAAGAAACGGTTATTTTATGGGCACTGAACGACATTTAGAAAATATCTTACAATTAATTTACAGTTTCTAGCTTTCGTTTTAAAGCTAAACTTTGACTAAACAGCCATCTCTTGATGAAAAATGCTTCTTATTGTACTTTTTCCTTATCAAAAGCACGGAAAAAGTCAATTGGCATTGGGAATATAATAGTAGAATTCTTTTCCGCTGAGATTTGATTGAGAGTTTGAAGATAGCGCAGTTGTAGAGCTGATGACGATTCACTGATGATGTCTGACGCTTCCTTGAGAGCACGAGCCGCTTTCTGTTCTCCTTCTGCCGCTATTACCTGATGGATAAAGTTTAGAATAAAATACAGTTAAATAAAGGGAACACACTTATTATAAATAGAAAATTAATAAAGAAAACATTTTGATTTACTACATTTAAGTAAAATATTGTATTCATTTGATATGCTATTTTGCTGCATATATTATGGCAGCATATATAAAGAATCTGTATCAAGTTGCAAGGATTACAAAAATTAAATGATAATAAGCTAAGAAATGAAGAAAAACGACCCAGGTTCCACATTGAACCTACGATAATTTACTCTGTAATTTGATATCTAGTTAAATAAATATTACAATAGTATTTCCTAATATTAAACTGCAGTAAGAACAATTTGATCCAGCAGTATGCTTACCTTGGCCTTGGCTTCTCTCGTGGCCTCCGCTTCAGCAGCCATAGCTCGTTGTAACTGAACTGGTAGACGAACATCCTTACTGTAATATGTTACAATAATAAGTTACAATTACAACAAATGACAAAACTTTCATTTTAAGTTAACATTTTGTTTTGTTCAAAAGTAATTGTATTAGTTCTGCAATACTATATATTACAAGGTTTTTAATCATGATAATACTAGACTGAAAAATATAGTAAATTTATAAATAAGAAATGTAATTATGGAACGGTAAACAGTCTAAAGAAGAAAATAAATTCGGACTGAAAGAATTCTAGTACTTTTAGGAGTATGAATAATATTTTTTATTTTAAAATCAAAATTATACATTTCTACTCGCTCCACTTTCACTCCCCAAGGATCGGTGGCTTCATCCAAGCTTGTCTGCAAAAAATGTAAAACTTTCTGCATTTTTAATTATTGACTAATGTCAATAATTAAATAAAAGCTATAAAAAAGCTTCCAGAAAACATCTGTTATTAATTTTACTAGACATCTAACTGAATCTTACTAAAGGTAAGATTACTGCGTACTAACTTCAATTATAGGGTAACAACTATGACATAATTTATAAACCTGAAACGACAATTAAGTAACTACAATTATTATTATTCAAGGTACAAAAATGCAAGTTTTATCATCATTAACCTGCATGAAATGACTGATGTTTTCACGATCAGAGAGTATCTCGCTGAGGTTCTTTGTACCCAATACGTTACGTAGCGTCGTCTGCGCTAGGAGACGAGTTGAACGGTTCGCGTCCTCTACGTTTGTGATAGAAATCGTTGCGTTAGATACTCGATAATAAACGACAGCGTCTACCGCTACGGTTACGGAATCTTTCGATAAGATCTGTATGATAAATAGTTCAATAGTGAACACAATGTAAGGTGATAGAGTGAGTTTTGATTAGAACAAAACAGTTTGAAGCAGATGGTAGATGGTGATTAAATAATTTATTAAACTTTTTAGACGTTCATGAGCGCTATTATATATAAGCAATATAATATTTGATATATAAGAATGGACAATAAGCAATATTATCAATTTTTTCTAAATCGACCAACAATAAGATTGATTTATATAATAAAAAACATGAAAATACGTATAAGGTTATGATTATTATTATAAAATATCTATAATACTGTGAGGCAAAGACATTTATGGTATATAATATTATGTAAGGTTTATAAAATGTACGATAAATCTATTTTGTATCGTTTCAATTTGGTTAGAACTACTTCAAAGTATATTACTAAGCTATTTTAAGTAATATTATTTTAAAAACTGCATTAATACAATTAAAATTCACCATAAAACTTCAGACCTCTTGCGGAGGAATATCAAAGGAAACCGTTCGCAAGTCAACTTTTGTATAAGCATCCGTGCAAGGAATTATAAAGAACAATCCTGACAAAGAAAAAACAGTTCCCTGCTGTTATCATAATTAAACTTATATACTCTTATTCAATCTATGCTATATTCAATGTTATTCTTTTTATGCTATATGTTTTTATAATTATATAATAAGTCTACTCTATCTTCAACTCCTAATTCACAATATAACAATTTTCAATATATAAAACACCATTAAAAATTGAAGTTTCTGCAATCAATTTTAAAAATTAACTGATGATTTTCATAATAAAATACTGAGTAGATGTGTGGTGGGGCGGGGCGGGGGTTACCTGGACCCTTTGCTCCACCAGGCAATAGTCGGCCAAGGCGGAATATAACTGCCCTTTCATACTCCTGTACTACCTGACAGCATCAAGAAAAAACATAATACTTCATGTATACAACAAAATATCTCACTTTAATCATTACGATAAATTGTATCGTAATGTCAATGCAAAACTGGAGAAAAAATCATTATTAAAATGCAAGATATAACTGAAGTGGACTCGGTTTAGAATCAGGCACTTGGGCTAGAAGTAGGAACTTTGAAGTAAACTGACATCAAATGCTGACATGCATACATTATTGCTGAACTTCATGGTGAACTGGTAAGACTGCTTGAATACGAACCACACTAACCCAGGTTCGAGTATATATGTTGTTCACATATATGTCATTGTATGCCATTGACTTGCTATAATATCTATTAACTATTAGAAATTCTATAAGTACCGGTACGGTAGACGATTTCAAAGTACAGTTATCAAGATGTTAAGCTTAAAACTTTTGTTATTTTTACATTGAGTGTAGCCTACCTTAAGGCACAGACAAAGCGAAAAGGGAATCGTTAACCCAATGAGCACATAGGAAAGGATCGTTAGAATGAAACCACAGAAACTGCTATCACTCGACGTGCTGCGATCACTTTCTGTTGAAAAATCAATAAAATACAACAGTTATTATACAATTAAAATAAAATAGTTTTCTGTTTTTTATTGTTTAGTATCAGTGTAATATTACAGTGCAAAGCAATTGTTTTGTTTGAGTAATATGTATATTTGTGATGCGTTTTTCAGTCATTATATTTTTTCTAAATTTAAAATGGAAACGAAACGTGACAAATTCTTATACAAATATAAATTCTAGTACAATTCTAGAGAACAATCAAAGTACTGAACAACAGTCAGTATCAAGTACCGAACAAGTACTGAACAACACTTAGTACTTGAGCTTATATCGTTTATTTTACATTATACAAATTTCTGACGATTTTATAAATGGTATAAAAAATATCGCGCGTTTTATTATATTTCATATCCACACCATAAACAGGTAAAAAAGGCCCACTGCTGTCATGGACAGTAGGCCTATAGATTCAGTAACCAACCTAACATTTCTTATTCAATCCTGTATCGCGTATATTCACAGACGCTGAATATATATAAGAGAATAAGAAGAAATTCAATTATTTCTACTTATGCCTGATGACTTTTTAGCTGATCGGGAAACTAGAATCACCATGATTTGCATCGGAGTCTCATTATTAGATGAAAAGTTTTTTGTTACAAAATTAACCGTAACGAACGGTTGTAATTGCAGTGAATAAATATCATTAGCATCAATCTCAGATAAACTCAATTTATCGTATTTTGTACTAAATCTTTTTGTTACAAAATAGCTGCGTATTCGCTGTTTGAAAATAGGCTATAGCTGTTCTAATAAAGTTATAGCATTACTTTTAGCTTTATTTAGTTCTGATAAACTTTCAAATTTATAAAATTTGATGGAGAAATAAATAGTACAATTATATAAACAGATAATAGATGAATAGTTCGAAGAATAGAGAAAATAAAATGTCAAAAATTCTTTCTATTACCAAATTTTTTTTTCCTGTAATAGCACAGCAGCAGTAAAATAATAAAAATATTGCTTTGAGGCACACTGTTACACTTTTTGTGATCAACCATACTTCAGTAATCCTATATTAAATAATTGCATGTGGCACATCTAGTACACCAACAGAAATTAAAACGCTTTCGTTCATATACTATGATATTTACGACTAACATAACGCTCAAAATATGCAGTGAGATAATATATCAAAATACTAACTCTGAAAGTTTAATTATGTAATGTGACATTCTTTATTTGACATTAACTATTTTAAATAAAAAGATCCGCTAGCAATAATACATTTATCCATTAATCAGCATAGTAAACCTATTATAGGTTGTCAACTTATGAGCAGTAAATTGCAACCTATAGTGGTATAGCAGTAAATCTGTTGGATAATATATTTAATAATATATGACGCATGATGACTCGCCATAGTTATTAATCTCCCGCATCGTGTTCGTTCTAATAATTCTCTCGTTCTTCTATATTCAGGGAATGAAAGATTGAATAGAGGAGGAAGAGAGGCGAGTTTGATCAGAAGCCGTAGAAATTAAAAGTCTAATAAATATGTGAATTATGCATCTTTAAACGCGATCAATTTAAGCTGGGATCTAGATATGCTTTGTACATTTTTCATGCGCTAATATTGAAGAAATAAAACCTATGTTCTAGGCTTTAAAGCCGTACTGTAAAGTAGAAGAAATATTATCTGCAATAGCGTTTAGAATTTGCAGTTCCTTTCAGAAATGCGTCAAAGTCGTAAGGTTCGATACATAAGCCACAATTTCATATCTTTTTCCAATTTCATATTTTTTTCATGTCTTTTTCTATACATGTGTACACAGAAATTCAACATTTGTCTCTTTAATTCGCCAAGTACTGTTGAAGTTTAGTTTTGAAATGAATTTCCTGAACGTGTTTGTCAAATATATACAGTGTAGATCCAGTTTCGTCAATTAAATTTTATCATGTATTCCTTCGTGCAGTTATTATGGCCTCAGAGCGACTGTATTAGGTGAGAAATAAGTATACTTGCAGCGAATATAAACGAACAACAAAGTTGAATCTAATCGTGGGTTGGTATAAAGAGAATACGACGAAATTGAAGACCATATACCGGTTTATAGACCTTGGAGATCTGAACGAAATGTCCTATTCTATGTAACTGCTTGCGAACACGCTTTGATTGTAGTATGCTGGTCATATCCGCAAGGAAATGAGATAATGTTTAATGGTCCTGCAGCATGAAATGCAAGAGCTCCAAGGCAGTCGACTTTTCAAACGTGGAAAAATGGTCACAGGTTAGCTAATTCTTTTCCTTTCTAAATAAAAAAATGTCACATTTTGTCGATTGACAAAATGTGACGTGGGAAATGTAAATAATTTTCTCAATTCATATTTTACTGACACGATTCAAACTACAGTGTATACGTGGCATAATATGATTCGTACTGAAAAATGTACGTCCAGCATTAATTTGGTCGAGTGTTGTACTGCTCGCTCAGTGGATAGATATTTGGATAAAAAGTTGTTCTATATTATGTAACTTATAAAAACAATTTATTATACAATATTTTGTAATTTTTGTCAAATTAACTCCTTATTAAATTAAAAGTATTATTTCTTTTTGAATATTTTCAAAGCTGCAGTTTTAACTTTTTTTCCTAACAAATGTTTTCATGAGATATGCGCATGTTTCTCACGATTTCTGATAAATGATGTAAAATAATTCTCATTTCGCGGTTTCACTTTGATTTCTGCTTATGTACAATGCATTTTCTTCTGATCTTTGTTTTGATAAATCTATACTAGCAGTTAATGATGAAGATTAAAGTCGATCAGAGCAATAAAGTTTGTCCGCTGATGATCATAATGTTAACTTTCATGATGAAGTCAAAGTCAGATCACGTCAGGTACAATACCATCAACATTGACAAAGTTACGGTCCACAAAATCACAGACTTAATATATTTTACGAGCAGCATTTTCCAGTTATGAGCTCAAATTCAGTTGAATCTTACTATTTCACTGAATTTAAGATCAGTTCAACTAAACTTGCACTACTAGAAACTTAATAACATTTAAACGCATTAAATTTAGTTAAACGCTAGCTATCTTCCAAAACCAAATAAAAAGATGTCAGAAAAAACATTAATTTCTGGCTTAGTTATCGTACATTTTCAGGAGACTGTTCTGCTTGGAGAATCCTGTATAAACCAGAACAATATCTGTATGCTAATCTAACCAGCCAGTGAGAATATCTGTGAATGCATGCTTCTGTTTGCTTTTATCCTCTTTCAATCCAAACCCATCTCTCCCGAGTCAGTTCGGATTGGTCCCACTACGGATCTGTTACAGAACAGACGAGAGATCCACTTGACAAGAACAAAAGCTTAGAAAGGATACCAGAGAATCGCGTTTTTCATTCGTAGGAGAAACAAAACAAAAGACAAAATAAATCTCTAAGGATATCCGGTGACTTATAATTTGATTCTTTATAAATACATCGTTTCAGGCTGAAAAATATTCACCCGTTACAAAAATCAGGAGAGGTGGTCAAGCGAAGAATGATAATTTCGTTTATTTTTATTTTGATAGTAGTCGTTTAACTTTTATTCTGTATTATAATTTTGATGCGCGAGACTGATTCCTCAAGTCGCCTCTCTCTTTTAAATCATTCACTAAGTCTGGATCTAGTTTGAATCTACAGAATATCTAGTATACACTGATGTCATTTTAAATGAAAAATAATGCGATGCTACGGTTGTGTAATAATATGGTTAGTAATTTTTTATGTAGCATTATCCAGTAAATACATATATATTTCAAAGTAATGTTTGAAATAATATACCCAAAAAGTAATGTAATTAATTAAACATCGCAAGAATGCGGTACAACAATATATATTTGTTTACTCTCTTCAGCATAAATATGTTGTTTTTCTCAAATTTAATATATATTTTTGTTAATATTATTTATAATATTATTAATAAAAATATTCACAAGCTTATTTTATGCTTTAGTGTATATCAGGCAAACATTTGATCCCCATAGAATGGCGTTGATTAATATGATTAATCTAATTCTATGAAATAATTAATTATGTTCTAATTCTAGTTTACTATAGAGTCCTTTGGATTATAGTAGCCATTGCCAAGTGCTTCAGGATCGCAACAACCTTTATGCTTATTTATGATATGCGAAACACATATTAATCTTTCCTAATTGCAAATAAGATACAAGATCACTGCTCGAGATTTCTTTAATTTTGTATTCGACGTGTTCCAACAAGATTAACCTTAGGCTTCTAACGAGTAAGCAGAATATGAAGCAAAATTAACGAAGCTTGTTCGTTTCGCTGCAAATTCTGAATATACTGAAAATATGCCCCAAGACTTAAATTACACAGTAGTTTAGAATTTAGGAAATAAAAGTCACGAAAATCTATTCTAACTTTTTAAACATGGAAAATTAATAAACTGACAATTAAATTCGGAAAGGAATGCATTAATTTGATAAATAAGTGACCAATTGTTATTAACAAATTCTTACTGATATATAAATCTTCAAATTTCTGTTTGAATAATTTTAAAGCGCCTGTAGTTAACTAAATAATTGTAATTTAATCGAAACTAAAAGAATCTGGTTTAGAATATTTTATATATTAAAAGAATATAAATATAGATTGAGTGACTTATTTATTATTAAATGGTATTTTAAAAAAATATATGCATGTATGAATCAAAATCTCGATAAATCTCGACAAAATCTCGTTTTCTATTTAACAGTATTTATAGTAATGGGAGAGTTGTTTATTACATTCGCCTAAACAATTTTCATCATACAGAACATTAAGCGCGCTATATATACGTATAACTGTCAACAAAATGATATTTAGCATCCAGTGATACACTATAAATTGCTATTTTTCATACAGAATCTGACTACATTTAGCAATAATCACAATAGCAAATATTAGTGTCAAAAATGAATGTTAATTGAAGTAAATCTATGAAGATGGAACCAAGATAGAATTTACAAGTATTTTTTTCTCATAAATTTGCAATCTTTAGTGATAAAAAGTAAATATCGCGTTTGTTCTTATATAAATTTCAATCACGTATTGCCAGCGAAATAAATCCACCTCGTTATACGTACGATCCAGTTTCTTTTAGCCGATGTAATATTTTATCAAGTAACTACAACGCAGAAACCAGCCTCGCAGATGTTTAGCTCCGTCATAATGGACCCTACATGATGATAAAGTTAAATACTTTCCCGACTAACACGTCCTTATAAATTGTGATTTATTTCAATGCCGAGAGAGAACGTTAAAAGCAACGGACGATTAAACGTGATGATATTACTTCTCGAATAGCGAATGCATTTCATGTTGTCTAGTAAAAATGTACATGATATTACATGTACATGATATTAGAATCATGGCATTGTTTCTATATTTCTCGTTATGGGTTTAAAATAGGAGATGGGTATTGATAATCTGATGCAACAGTTGAGAAAGTTTAGTGTATTAACTTAAAATTTGCAAATTGTTTTAAAATGTGATTTATTGATGACTATTTTTATTACAGAAAAGAACACTAAATAAAATGTAACTTTTTGTGGTTATGTGAACTTGTCTCTATCAGTGTTTAGAGCCCATAAAAATAAAGTGTTATATTTCTGTATTATTGTCACGTTTATTGCAATATTATTAAAATATGTATGAATAATAAACGACGTCTGAGACATTGTGCAGAAATCTAAGTTAGGATACCGTAAGTTTTAAGTAAAGTTACAATTTTTAAGTTGACTCTCTCAAATATTAACAAAATTCAAATTTCTATCTGAAATTTCTGAATCAATACAGTAAACTCACTAGAATTGTTACATTTTATTTGATATCGTCTTTATGTCAACAAAATGTAACAACAAATATTTTCTTTTACCAATTACATTCGACAAGGCTTTACCGGATTGTTTATAACATTGCTTCTATTACAACTTTTCTCAGCAAATCTCGTGTGACGAGTGCAATCCTCAAATAAATCCACTTTGACGGGTAAAGTCAACGAATGACGAGTGATACCAAAATTGAAATTGACATTTTACGCTCAATGTCAATCGAACTTTGTGAGATTCATGAGAATAAAAAACGAGATATAATCTGCAGTACATAACAAATTTAAACAGACAATGCTTAAATTTTCAGTAATTTAGTACTAAATCTATTATAACTAGTATCTATTGTATTGTTATTATATTTAAAAAAAAACATAAAAAATAGAGTGAGACGGATTACGTTAATTAGCTGAAGAAATAAAGACACTGTCAAAGTTTCAATTGCATCATATGATATTGTAGTCAATTGTATAAAGTTTGAAATCACACGAGGACTTGATCGTGAAACCTCTTGTGATCGAGTCGCGTCTTTGACCGACTCCGCCAACAGGCTAAGGCAATAACTCAATTAGTGATAGAGGACTCCACCAACAGAAGTAAAGAAGTAAAGGCGAAGGGGGAAGATTGTCCAGTTTTTCAGAAGCAATATGCATTGTAGTATTGTGGACTGTATTATAATAAAGTCATAAAGCGTTCACTAAAGACAGAAGAGATTGTGTCGCAATCAGATTCTGTCACTTTCCTGTCTCTGTCATCTTTTATCATCATCTATCATCTCTAGTGTATTGTTTCCGCCATCTAAAAACTTATCTACACTTTGACAACAACAACAACAAATGTCACAACAATAACACTTTAACAACAATTTAACAACAACATAACAACAATTTTAATACCAACAATTACGTAATAATAAAAATAACAACAACAACAACGAAACGGAGGCTTCTGCGGAATCAACACACTCTTCTACCAGTGACTCTCACGATCAGACAGGCGGCACATTACCCATTCCATCTTCACACCGCAACGACGCGCCCCGGTATTGCCAGGATTCACGCGTCCCGTTAAAGCGACGCGGGAGATCCGTGTGTTCCGTCGACGGGCGCTTCAGGCGCTCGCGAGAGCGTGACGATCAATAAAAGCGCGGTGTTCGCGCGTAAAGTCGTCGCGCGGCGTAGCGTCTCTATATACGTGAGACATTAATCAAACGATCTGACGTCGACGGAATACGCCCCAGCATTCTTATTCATAGCCTCCGGTGTAATCCGCAAGGCAGTGGCGTAGCTAGAAATTCACTAAAGGAGAGTTTTATTCACCAAAAATTGAAGTGATGATTTTTTAGGTTATTAATCTCCTTTTTGTCTCTATTTTGCTCGGATTGTCTCCGATTTGTACGCGTTACAATTCCACCTCTGTTCAACGCAAAAAAGTCAATACATTGTCAAAAGGTGGGGGGGGGGGAGGTTAGCAGCCAAATTCACACTTTTAACTTTACAACATATATTTTTTACCTCCAATGGGGG